>JAGFNQ010010418.1:0-106441 GCA_024364735.1 Boesenbergia rotunda | reverse complement strand
CAAATTACCCTTTCCCGGAAAAGGTAATCCAGTGGGAGAATTGCTTGGTCTAATACATACCGATGTATGTGGACCAATGTCAACTCTTTCACAAGGAGGCTATAGCTACTTCATCACCTTCATCGATGATCACTCACGATTCGGGTATGTGTTCTTGATGAAACACAAATCTGAAGCCTTTGAGAAATTCAAAGAGTTCAGAAATGAAGTAGAGAAACAGCTTGGCAAAAGTATTAAGATACTTCGATCCGATCGAGGTGGTGAATACTTAAGTCAAGAGTTTCAAGATTATCTAAGGGACAATGGGATATTGTCCCAATGGACTCCGCCGTATACACCACAGCATAATGGTGTATCTGAGAGGCGCAACCGAACCTTGATGGACATGGTTAGGTCTATGATGAATCATGCAACTCTTCCAAAATCCTTTTGGGGCTATGCACTTAAGACAGCTGTTTACTTGCTAAACAGAGTCCCGACCAAGGTAGTCTCTACTACTCCATATGAGATTTGGAATAGTAAGAAACCTCACTTAACTCACCTTAAGATATGGGGTTGTCCTGCTTATGTGAAGCGGGTTGTATCAGACAAATTGGATGCTAAGTCTGATAAATGTCTATTTATTGGATACCCTAAGGAAACGAAGGGTTACCAATTCTATCATCCCTTGGAACAAAAGGTGTTTGTTTCAAGGCATGCTGTATTTCTAGAGAAAGAGTTTCTTTTGCAAGAAAACAGTGGGAGTGGGATTGAACTTGATGAAGTTCAAGAAACTCCAATAGACATCACAGAGACACCTAGTCTAGGCCCACAACCGATAATTCATAGTGATGAGCTATCAGTTGAACCTAAAACTACACCTCCTCTTCGTAGGTCTGATAGGACACGCAACATTCCAGAGAGATACGGATTTCTCGTAAGTGAATCGAACGACGTGTTGCTCATTGGCGATGACGAACCTATCAGTTATGAAGATGTTCTGAAAAATTCAGAAAGGGACAAATGGCTTGAGGCCATGAAGTCGGAAATGGATTCCATGTATGAAAATCAAGTATGGGACTTGGTTAACCCACCTGAAGGGATTAAACCCATAGGGTGCAAGTGGGTTTTCAAGAAGAAAACCGACATGGAAGGTAATGTTGTTACCTTTAAGGCTAGATTAGTGGCAAAAGGGATATCGTCAAAAACAAGGAGTTGATTATGACGAAACCTATTCGCCAGTAGCTATGCTTAAATCCATTCGGATGCTCCTAGCCATAGCAGCTCATTATGATTATGAGATATGGCAAATGGATGTGAAAACAGCTTTCCTTAATGGAAACCTACTTGAGGATGTATACATGATACAACCTGAAGGTTTCACATCGGTTGATAAAACCAAGGTATGCAAGCTTCGACGATCCATATATGGATTGAAGCAAGCATCAAGGAGCTGGAATATCCGTTTTGATGAGACAATCAAAGAGTTTGATTTCTCACAAAATCCTGACGAACCTTGTGTGTACAAGAAGGTTAGTGGGAGTGCAGTCGTATTCCTAGTATTATATGTCGATGACATCTTACTTATAGGAAACGATATATCAGTTTTACAGACAGTTAAGATTTGGTTGTCCAAAACTTTCTCCATGAAAGACCTGGGAGAAGCAACCTATATCCTTGGGATTAGAATCTATAGAGATAGATCAAAACGGTTGCTTGGTCTTTCGCAGTCTACATATATAGACCGAGTGCTAAAAAGGTTTAGCATGTCGGAATCCAAGAAAGGTTACCTTCCCATCAGGCATGGGATCAACCTTTCGAAGTCTATGTGTCCGCGCACAGAAGACGAGAGGATTAGCATGAATAAGATTCCCTATGCATCCGCAATAGGATCTATCATGTATGCTATGTTATGTACTAGGCCCGATGTATCGTATGCTCTGAGCGTCACGAGCAGATACCAATCTGATCCAGGAATGGATCATTGGGCGGCTGTTAAGACAATCCTTAAGTACTTAAGAAGAACTAAGGATGTATTTCTAATATATGGAGAAGGAGATTTGATAATACGTGGGTATACAGATGCCAGTTTCCAGACAGATAAGGATGACTCCAAATCGCAGTCTGGATACGTATTTACTTTGAATGGAGGCGCAGTAAGTTGGAAGAGTTCCAAACAAGACACTGTAGCGGATTCTACCACGGAAGCGGAATATATCGCAGCTTCGGAAGCAGCAAAGGAAGCAGTCTGGATCAAGAAGTTTGTCTCCGAACTTGGCGTGGTTCCAACCATTGATGAAGCAGTGCCGGTATACTGCGACAACAATGGAGCTATTGCACAAGCAAAGGAACCAAGGTCTCATCAGCGATCCAAACACGTGCTTCGACGCTATCATCTGATCAGAGAGATTATAAGTAGGAATGACATACAAATTGAGAGAGTTCCCACTGAAAGGAATATAGCGGATCCTTTAACTAAGCCTTGCCTCAAAACAAGTTTGAGGGTCATGTTAGAGCCTATGGTATTGGATACCGTAGCGATTGGCATTAGGCCAAGTGGGAGTTTGTTAGTGATATGAGAGAAGTGTCCTAAGGCAATCGCCTTATGATGTAAACATTTATTTTAATAAATGATAATTCACTATTTGAGTATACATGTTTTGTGTATTTGATTGGGATCTTAAACTCATCTACTGAATGTCCGCAATACAACTCACAGCATAAGAGAATTTGTGATGGGATCACAACTAGTGATTATCTCTAATGTGCAATTGTGAAGTATTGAAATTATCCCTAGTCGATGAATTGATAAAAATGGACACTATCAATTCTGTTGAGACTAGCATGGGTTATTCTCTAATCAGCTGATTCTCACTAGCTGGTGACATTGGGATGTCCGGAGATAAACATGGATGCTAGTTAAGGGAACTAGTTCATTGGAGTGACTGGCTGTAAGACTTCATATGGGAATCTACATGTAGATATGTCAATGAAGATCTTACTGCGGCTTAAGTGCGATGTTCCTTTGACTTGCGGTGTTCAAGTCATCTTGGTCATGGAGACTTATACTTTAACATCTTAAGCAAGCATCTCCAAGGAGGTGTGGACCCGGGATGGTTGGGTATAAGCCGAAGTGCCCGAAGATGTTTGAACAGCCTACAAAGGATTCACCACTCCTTGCGAGGAGATGTATACCCAGGCCTATCGTCGGATTGTTACTCAAAGCCTCTGGCCAGAGCATATCATGTTAAGAGTGCGAGTCTCTTAAATACATGAGAGTAATTAGAAATCCAAAGGACGAGGAAGACACTACTTGGGCTAGGTGTGACGTAGTCAGCCTAGTGGGGACTGACACCATAGACCGTGTCCTGAACCAAGTGGGTATAAGGTGGTGAAGGGAATGAGGCACAATTCATTAAGCTGCTGAAGGGTTTCAGAATAATTTCTTCTGGGGTCAAACCGTTGATCTTTCGATTAATTGGGGATCATGATGTACTACTAGGTGCCACTCATGATCGTTCTATAATTAATGGGTTAATTATAGACGGCCAACATAAATCGAAAGCCTATTTAGTCACACGCAATACGAGTAATCCGAGGGATTTAAAACGAGTTGAAAATTGGATTTTCCGATCAAGAGAAATAAGTCGAATCTGAGTTGGTCAGAGGCGCAATGGAAGCTAAAAATGGCTAAGTCTTTTGAAGGCTTTTTGGGCGAATTAAATGAGTTTAATTCGCGACGGTTCGGGTCGGTTTGGGCCGGCCAAAGAGGGTGTTAACCCTCTTTGGGTGGCCGGCCAATGAAGGAGATTAAACCAATTTAATTGGTTTAATTAATAAAATAAATCTAGTGTGATTTGTTTTATAAATTATGGATAAATAAATTTGTATAAAGAAATTTATATAAATAAAATTTATAGAAATTTATTCTTTTATGGAAGATTAAAATAATCCATGAATTGGTTTATTTTAATTTTATAAAATCAATTATGAATTGATTTTTCCATAATAAGAGAGTTTATAAATTTCTTATAAAATTTATTCCATAATTTAAAGAGAAGAAGAATTAGTTTTATTATAAATTAGTTTATAATAAAACTTGGTTTAAACGGAATAATTAGTTAAGAAAATTTATAGGATAAATTTCTTATAACTAATTCCGTTTAGAGGGAGACTTAGCAAAGAGTTGCTACTATATAAAGGACCCAAAGGCTAGCCCTTTATTCACATCAATCAATTAATCAATAGTTGATTAAGAGTTCCCTCTCTCTCTCTCTCTTTTATTCTTCTCCTTCCCTTTCTCCCCACCTAAGGCCGGCGCCCTTCACTTTGTGAATTAGGGCCGGCGCACCAAGCCCTCCTCCAAGGGTGAAGTTGGCGTGAGCTACAAGAAGAAGGAGAACCCGAACACGAAGAAGAAGAAGCGGATAGCGACTCCTCTCTTCTCGGAATTCGATTCCGTTACTTCGTTGGTTAGTTTCCTTTCTTTCCTCTCTTGATCTTTCAAGTTGTGCCTATAGAGAATCTAGTAGTTCTCGTCGGCACAAAACTCGTGACTTTGTGAAGTCATCCCGAAGAGAACTCGGCGTGGACGCGAATAGAGGCGGAGCTTCCAAGGGACGCTACGGTTGGATCTCGTCCCTTACTTCGAGTTACGCGAGGTATAAAAGTAAATTAGTTTACTTTTCCGCAAAGTTTTATTTTATGATTATGTCAACACACCATGAGATTGCATGCTAGATACGAAGTTAAAATAATTTAGGAAATTATTTTATGCAAACTCTTCCGCTGCACGTAAAAATTTTAAATTTTACGAACTCGTATCCTTGTCGACATGCACCCGGTCCCAACATGAAGGCACCCTAGTTTTGAATTGAGGCGCCCTCGATCGGAACTAAGACACCTCTGTGGGATCGTTGTAATTGATAGAGGGGTGGGGGGGGGGGGTGAATAGCAATTACTAAAAATTTTCAGAACAACAGAAAACACAGTGGAAGAATAACGAAACAATGCTAACAAGTTTCTTTTTACTAGGTTCGAGGTCTTTAACGACTCCTACTCCAAGGCCCATGGTCCTTGACCGTTTTCGTTGGTTAATTCTATAATTCGAGTAAGAGTTACAAATATATAATTCGAGTACAGAATTAAACAGTGCATTTAAATTATTCCGACGACACAAGAAAGGTTGCAGAGTGTCTTGGGCAGCATGTCATCAATCTTGATAGTTGGCGGCGCGGGAAACTCGAGCACGGAAGAGATTCAGAGAGCGTTGGAGTACTTGAGTCGCAAGAAAACTATTCTGAGTTGATGGCAATTGGTGTGGAAAGAAAAGGGGTGAAGCCCCTTATATAGCCTGTTCTCGGGCGCCTGAGGCTTATTGGGCGCCTGCCACGTGTAGCGAATCGGGCGCGTTCTTATCCGCAGACTCGGCCAAACCTCTATCCTTCGGTATTGAGTGCTTGGGACCTCTAAGGTGCCTGATGGCTCATGGGCGTCTGAGTTGCTGACGTGGAAACCTGCCAGCTCAGCTACTCACCCGCTGGAAATGCCTTAGCATAGGCGCTTGTTACCTGTCAGGCGCCTGGTATCTCGGGCGCTTGAACCCTTTCAGGTGCCTGGGATGCAGCGGTTACTTCCTTTCACTCCTGCAACCAGGGTTAGTCCAAGAACAGTATAACATAGATAATAAGTGAATGAATAACAGCCGGAACTATCTTGGTTCTGACTTTGGATTTCAAAATGAAACCCTAGGTCGAACCGACGCCTACTGTTTCCACTTCCGGGAAACACATCATCACCTACTCCTCTTAGGAGAAATTACCTTTTGCCAACCGGCTCCTCCGGTTAGACTTTTACTCGGCCAATGAGATTGCCAGATCTCGAGACGTCCGTACCTCGACCCGCCTCTACTTCTGTTTGCAATCCTCGCTCGGCTAAGACTCCTTCCCAATCTTCCGGATTAGGACTTCGTTGCCTAGTCCATGACCATGATTTCTTGCCCAACCCTCGGCCGGGTCTTCTTGCTCAACCCTGCAGGTCAAGACTTCGTGCCTAGGTAAACTAGGACTTTACTGCACACTTGATAAATCCATTAGATCACAATATAAACTTAACTTTGAACCCTTTGCCATTATCAAAACCAGGTTCGATCTGGTGCTTTCGGCACCAACAATCTCCCCCGTTTTGATTTATGTCAACACTGTTTAAAAGTTAAGTTAAAAAAACAAATATGAAAAAGATATATCATAGTTATGCACTGGAAGGAAAGAAAAATAATTTTCTACTCCCTCCCTTATTAGTACACTCTCCATTTTCCTTAGAATATTTTCAATATTTTTGAAAAATCTTAGCAAAAATTTGACATATTGCATAAAGTTCCTTTTGATTGAAACTCTCCCCCTGAAGCTTTTGAAAATATACAATTTTGAAAGTTTCTAAGTAAAAACAATTTCAAATTTTTGAAAACTTTTGAGTAAAAGAAATTCTTGAGAAATTCTTGAAAGCTTCTAATATAAAGTTTTTCTCAAACAGAATTTTCTGAAAAGATTCTAATTTAGGAAACATTTTCTCAAAAGATTTTCAGAAACAAAATTTTCTTTTAAATTTTACTTTTTAGAAAAAGAAGAAAAAAAAATCAACTTAACCTTTTTGAAATGATTATGAGGGAAAAAGAATTTTTAACTTTACTTTTTTGAAAAAAAGATTTTGAGGGGGAAAACATTTTATTGAGGAAAAAAAATATTTTTTAACTTTACTTTTTCTACTCTCCCCCTTTGCCATATATTAAAAAAAAAATGAAAACTATGTTTGGCATATCAGAGCCTACTTGCTTTGTAAAAATAATAAAAGAAATTGATCGGCAGCAAGTAATAGAAATGAACTAAGTTTGACCCAAATAAGTTTTGAACCTAGTTATCATTCTAGTGAGTCCAAGCATGAAAAATTATTTCATAAAAAATGGATCAAATTAATTTCTTTCGGTCCCTGTCTAACCCAGTTTGATACTCACTAACTGTTATATAACAACAGCTTTCACTTAGATTAGTCAAGTTAAGTAGTCCGATCAAGTTAGACTTTCTAAGCTTGAATACTTAACTTGATTGTTGTTCAATTGTATTTATCGCCTCAACTGCTATTGATACATTGACTTAAAGCATCTTGAGTCAAGACATAGATCTAAGCATCTCAACCCGATCTAGGTTATCAATGAAAGTACCCAAATTTGCTTGTGAGATGCTGGCTTCTTGATCCATAGGAGCATTTATAAAATATTTATAAAACCCTAGTTTTTGAAGGGGATAATTTTTTATTATAAAAAACTAAGTCGAAAAAAATATTTATAAAACAATATGATTTTAAAACCAAATTTATAAGATAATAAAACATTTTTTTAAACAAACAATAGTCCTATTCTATAAGCACATCCCTAGAGATAATCAACTCAGAGTGCATAAATCTAAAGTAGATGATCAAGTCAACTTTTACAAATAAGGAAAGTCAAAAAACAAATCCCTAGTACAACATCAAGCTAAGAAGACAAGCCCGGATGCCAAGAAAGGTCTGGATACCATGAACGAAACATGGACATCATCTCCTCATGTCGGGCCTAGTCTGCTGCGAGCCTCTCATCATGTCGGGCTTGAAGGGCATCCATCTGCTCGATGTGATGGGCCTCTATCTCCTCTCTAAGACTATGAACCTCCATCTCTATGAGTGTGAGGCATTGGTCTGTAGTCATTGGAGGGGGTGGCGGTGGAGACTCTCTCAGCTGCTCCTCGATCTCAGCGGCGACATTTGCTACATCAAAGTCAACCTCGTCGTCTCCAAGATATGACCCCGGTGGCCGAGATATCTACAGTGGCTAGGGAAAAGTTCTTAATTCCTATTTCGTCAAACTCGATCATCATGATGATCTCTATGACAGAAACATCATGACCGTAATGATGGAAAAGTGCGGTCAGGATGTGAGTGAGTGGAGATGCTAGAGGCATAGATGATCGTCTTGAACATATGTAGACCGATGTTTATGTCTAGGTGGTGGATCATAGCGTAAAGTAAGAATGAGTGGAAGGGTCGCATAACCGCTACATCCCGTGAAGTCAGGGGAAGAATGCAGCAAACTAGGACTTGATAAAGGGCGTAGTCTTGGATGAGCAGATCGACAGATCAAAAATTCTGAACCGTCGGATCTCTCTCACCTCTAAAAAAATAAGAGTAGAGAATGTCGAGGGTAATGTGGGAGTAAGGAGCAGGAAAGGGAAGGTCCATAGGATAACAACAGAAGGTGGACTGAGAGGGTCATAGTCTAAGAAATCTAGTAAATAAAGAAGGAGAAATAGTAAGTGGAAGGGTCTGAACAGTAGTGGTGTAGCAGAAGTCATCGACTTTGACCAAGTTGTTATAAAACTCGGCACACAATGTTGTGTTTGTAGAACCATTACAGTATACTAATTGTTCTAGTTGGTAGTAAGTAATAACATCTATGGCGGTGGGACAAGACTGGATAAAGAAACCCCTATTCAGATAGTTGGTCTTTAAGGGTTTGTACGTAGTGGTATCAAATTTATTAAAAAGGGCTAATGTAGGAAACCTAAGATCATGGCTAGGCTCAGTACCGGGGTTGGTCTCGGCAGGACGATGTTTGCTAATTATAATAATTGAAATTGATTAATAACAATAAATTGAGAAAGACAAGCTCTTAAAAAAAATACCGAGGCGGCATCGTAGGAGAGGAAGAAGAAAGGAAGCTTGGGATGCTTGGGAAGCTCTTAGAAGTGAGGAAGAGGTTGTTGTTTGATGTGGAGAGGGTGCCATGGGCGAGGGCTTATAAAGCCCTTCCCGGGCCCCCGTGAGGGTTATGAGGCGCCCATGGTAGAGATGAGGCACCCGAGATCTTACTCGGGCACCTGAGTGTGGGGTCGTTTAGAATCGATAGAGGGGGGGGGGTGAATATCGATAAAACTTTTTAGGATAAAAATAAGAATAATACGTAGCGGAAATAAGATTCAATGCTAACACGCTTGGTTTTACTTGGTTCGGAGTCTAGATCGGCTCCTACTCCAAGGCCCATGGTCCTTGACCGTTTACGTTAGGCAATTCTATATTTCGGAAACTGGTTACAGATTTGAAGCACAAATATAGAATATTTAAGCAATTAACTTAAACTAAACAAATACTGACGACCAGGGAAGGATTCGAAGATCGGAGCAGTGGGTCGTTGTTGGCTCTTTAAATTTGAGCACGGAGCGTTTGGAGTAGAGCTCTTGAATGTTTTCGTTGGAAGCAGTGTTGTCTGGAAGCAAGGGGGTGAACCCCTTTATACATAGTCATCTGGGGTGCCTGTGTTGAATGGGGCGCCTGACACGTGTGCCCATCTGCGTGAATCTTCATCCGCAGACTTGGTCAGTGCTTATCCCTTCAACTAGGGTGCCGGGGACGACTGGGGCGCCTGTATGCGCACGAGCACCTCTTTTGCTTATGTGGAGGCTTGCTTCGCAGATTGCTTGGAAAGTACCCTTCTGGGCGCCTGTATCCATACAGGCGTCTGTATTCTCGGGCACCTGACACCATTTAGGCGCCTGGGATGCAGAGAACTTCAACCTTCGTTCCTGTAACCAGGGTTAGTTCCAAAGCATAGGTAATAGATATGTTAGGTTTAATTAACATCCTGCGCTATCTTGGTTCTGACTTTGGGCTTCCCAAATGGAACTCTAGGTCGAACCGACGCCTAGTGTTCCCTCCTACGGGGAACACGTCCTCGCCTACTCCTCTCAGGAGAATTTTCCTTTTGCCAACCGGCTCCTCCGGTTGGACTTTTGCCCGATCTTCCGGATCAGAACTTTGTGCCCAGTTCACGACCAAGACTTATTGCCCAACCCTCAGTCAGGTCTTCGGTGTCCAGCCCTCGGCCAGGACTTATTGCCTAATTCCTCATATCAGGACTTCATGCCCAGTCCACGACCAGGACTTATTGCCCAACCCTCGGTCAGGTCTTAGGTGCCCAACCATCGACTAGGACTTAGGTGCCCAACCATCGGCCAAGACTTATTGCCCAATTCTACGAACCAGGACTTCGTGCCTAGCTTACCTAGGACTTTTCCTACGCACTTCAACAGATTCATTAGATCACCATATAACCTTAACTTGTGAACCCTTTGCCATTATCAAAAGCCAAGTTCGATCTTGGTGCTTCCGACACCAACAATCTCCCCCTTTTTGATTTATGGCAACCTAGTCCAAAAGTTAAGTTAAAACATATAAAGCAGGTAAACAATCATGCTTATTTTCCCTTTCTTTTAAGAAAACTAAATTTTGAAAAACATATACTAAGCTCCCCCTGAATTAGAGATTCTCCCCTTGAAGCTTTTAAAGATTTGCAGTTTTTTCAAAAAAGTTTAAGTGTAACCTTTTAGAGAAAAAAATCTTTTTGAAATAAAGATCAACAAATTTTGACCAAGTATGTTTTGCAACACTTTTGAAGTTGAAAATAGTTAAGACACCTTTTTGCAACACTCTTAAAATTTTGTACCAAAAGGAACACACCTTGAATTTTGCTAAAGAATTTGCAGTTAGAAAAATATTTTTCACTTAGAAATATTTTGCAAAAAAGAATTTGCACTTAGAAAAAGTGAATATTTTGCAAAAAAGAATTTGCACTTGGAAAATATTTTTCACTTAGGAATATTTTGCAAAAAAAAAGAATTTGCACTTAGAAAAATATTTTTCACTTAGGAAGAATTTGCACTTAGAAACATATTGTGCACTTGAAAAAAAGATTTTGTACTTAGAAAAATGTTGTGTACTTGAAAAAATATTTTGTACTTAGAAAAATTATTGGTACAGACAACACCCAAGTCGAACCTGTGTTTTGATAATGACAAAGGGTTCAAAAGTTAAGATGTTATGTTTATCTAACATGCTACTTGAGTGTGAAGATTGAAGTCCTAGCAAAGGACTGCTAGGCACCTAGCGAAGGACTGCTAGGCACTGAAACCCTAAGTCCTGGCGACGGGCAGCTGGACACCTAGCGAAGGACTGCTAGGAGTTGAAGACCTAACGAAGGACTGCTAGGTACCAGGCGAAGGACTGCTTGGTAATGAAGACCTGGCGAAGGACTGCTAGGCACCAGGCGAAGGACTGCTTGGTAACGAAGACCTGACGAAGGACTGCTAGGCACCTGGCGAAGGATTGCTAGGCAAAAGTCCAACCGGAGGAGCCGGTTGGCAACAGGTAAATTCTCTTGAGAGGAGTAGGTGAGGACGCGTTCCCCGTCGAGGGAACAGTAGGCGTCGGTTCGACCTAGGGCTCCATTTGGGAGACCCAAAGTCAGAACCAAGACATCTACGGCTGTGAGACTCACTAACATACTTGCTTTATCATGTTTGGTACTAACCCTGGATGCAGGACCGAAGGAACGAGTGTCTGCAGCTCAGCACGCCTCAAAGAAGAGAGGTAGCAGCTGGGTTGGCCGCCTGGAAGGTCCCGGGCGCCCTAGGTAAAAGCCAAACAAGAGTTGAGCAAGAAAACGCTTCGGGAGCTCCCGGGCTCAAGCCAACGAAGCGGATAGAGTTTAACTCAGCGAGAAGCCAGCGGACCGAGTCATCCCGGGCGCCCCCTGCGTCTCGAGCGCCCCCGTCAAACCTCAGCCTAATCCTGCAGGGATAATGGCTGACCGAGAGTTTGCCGGATCAAGTGACACGTGGAGGGCGCCCCCAACGTCCCGGGCACCCCCAAGCTCACTATATAAGGAGCTCGACCCCCAAGGCTTCTCAACACATTCTTCCAATGCTACTACGCTCTTTGACTCCAGTGCTCTGCTCCGAAAAACTCCCATCTCGAGATTGAAGCGCCGACGATGACCCTCCGCTCCGAAGTACAATCCACACCGGGCATCGGGAACGAAAGAGCTTAATTTTCAGTTTACTGGACTACAACTATAAAATTTCTCTGTAAACATTTGCGCACATATAGAATTGCCCACAGTAAATGGTCAACGACCGTGGGCCTTGGAATAGGAGCTGACTGCGACTCCGAACCAAGTAAAATCGCTTAAGTTCGCATTTGTGTTTCTTTATTTTCCGCTGCCTATTCTCTTTTCGAATCCGAAACATTTTATGATATTCACCCCCCCTCTATCGTTCTTCTCGATCCAACAAGTGGTATCAGAGCGGGGAAGCTCAAATTTGGTGCAACCACCAATTTGAGAATTTTTTGGATTTTCTTCGAATTGTTTTAATTTTTTCTTCAAAATTTTATCGTTAATCGAGACCGGTGCAACATCACTCGATAATTATTTTTGTTCCTACACTGCTAATCCAAGACCAAGTCTTGGGACTTTTTTTTTCTTTTCTCTATCTTTTTCAGTAAATACTTAATGGCCATGCAAGAAGGCTTTAGTACCGCAAGACCACCGCTCTTCAGTGGAGAGGACTTCTCCTACTGGAAGAGTAGGATGGAGGTCCACCTGAAAACTCAGGTGGACATATGGATAATAATCCAGTCCGGACTGGAAATACTGAAGAATGCTGATAGAGTACAACAATCTTACACTGAATGGGACGCTTCACTCAAAAAGAAAATTGAAGCTGATGCTAAAGCGACCCAAACGCTCCAATGTGGCCTAACTAAAGAGGAGCTGAACCGGGTGGGTCCATTCAACAGTGCAAAAGAACTCTGGGGTAAGCTGATTGAATTACACGAAGGAACCTCCGACACCCGAATCAGCAAGAGGGACCTTCTGCTGAACAAGCTGTACACCATCAAGATGAACGACAGCGAATCTACAGCTCAGCTCCATGCCAGAATTCAGGAGCTAATGAACGGTCTACACACCATCTGTCACAAGGTAGAAAACCGTGACCTGATAAGGTACGCCCTTAACGCATTCCCAAGAAACACTTTGTGGGCATCTATGGTAGATGCGTACAAAGTTTCAAGGGATCTTTCTAAAATTAAGTTAGATGAACTATTTTTTGAATTAGAATTGCATGAGCAGACTAACTGTAATTTGGCCGAGAAAGGCATCACTTTTGTTGCAGGTAAAGCTGGAAAGACAACCAAGAAGAAGCCTCAACCTGCACCCGAGTCTGATTCAGACTCACACTTAGAAGACAACGAGGGAAATCGACCGAAGCTGGTTCGGCTAGCTCGGGACTACTACAATGAACTAAAGAACCAGACCAACAGAAGGAAAGTCTGCCGAAGAAAGGAAGAACCAGCTGAATCAATCAAACACCGGTATAATTTTTTCTTTTTTCCTTACGCATTTAAAATTATTTATCTTAATTCCTTTCGTTTAAACGCATACTTCTTATCTTAGAAAACGTCGAGCAAACCAATCAAACCCCGGTACCAAACCTAGTCCCGATTCTAGGTTTCCTACCTTGGAACTTTGTAATAAATTCGCTAGAACAATTTATAAACCTATAAAAATGAGTTATCTCAATAGGCATTTCTTCACTCAATCTTGTCCATTGGCCATGAATGCCATCAACTTTTACCAACTAGACAACCTTGTATTCTGCACCCATCCCATCAACACATCCTTATGTGCAGAATTTTATAACAACATAGTTAGACAGAATGATCTTGTGTTTGACATTAGAGTTCAAGAGATGCCCTTGACAATCACAACCTCTTTGCTCAACCGATTTCTTGGACTACGACTCTCTCAGTCCACCTTTTGCTGTTACCCTCCTAGGGATCCTCCCTACTCTTACATTACCCTAGATACTCTATACTCTTACTTCTATAGGCATGCTAGAAACCCCTTGGCCAGATGATTTCAGTCTGTTGACCTTCAGGTCCAGGACTACGCTCTATATAGAGTTCTAGTCCGCTGCATTCTGCCTTTATCCACTAGAGACGTTGCTACTATGTGACCATTTCATACCTTCCCCCTATACGCATTGATCCATCATCTTGATATTGACATTGGACTCCACATGTTCCACACGATTCTACATGCGTCCAGTGTTACCACTCAGGGGCAGGTACGCACCCCCTATTGCCACATCATCACTTCCATTCTTCATATTCACGGTCGTAACATCACCAATGGAGAGATGACCGCGATGACTGACTTCGATGAGATAGGTTATATGAACTTTTCCCTAGCTGGTATAGAGGTTTCTGGTACTAGGGTTTTGTCGTGGAGACGTCAGCGGGCCGGACCCCAGATAGACTCTGACGAGGAGGTTGAGGTCGATGTCGAAGATCTGGCAGCCAAGATTCGACAGCAGATGGACGAGCCCCCACCTCTGACGACTGCCGAGACGCTACCTCTACTTCAGACCGAGATACACAGTTTGAGAGAGGAAGTAGAAGCTAACCATGCGGAGTATATGGATGCTCGCAGATCCGATCAAGAGATCAGCGACGCACGCTACGATGAGATGATGACATTATTTCGATCTTGGCAGCCAGGCTCTTCTGATCGTCCCGGTCCCTCCTCCTAGATTTGATTGGCATTGTACTAATGACTGTTTGACTGCCCCTACTCAGTAGGGTTGACTTGTATATGATTATAGTGTGACTATCCTGGCCCTCTCTTTTGACCAGCTGATTTATGGAGTTGAGTATTTGCTTTTTCATGATTATCTGATCTTTATCAGTGATTATGCTTGGTAGAATAGGTTTACTCTACTTTTGTTTTTTTTGCTTTACTTGATTTGAAAATCAGTTTCTAAAATAATTTTAAAAATGCTGTACTTGATTTTCAAATTTTTTTTAGATTTTTTTTTAATTTTTCGACTTAGTTTTATTTTCTAAAACTACCCCCTTCAAAACTAGGGCTTTTTCGCAAATGGACTTAGCCTAGGCCCTAACCCTAGAACTGCATGCACCTATAGATCTAGAAGCCAGCATCTCACAAGCACCTTAGGGTACTTTTGACTGATAACCTAGAATGAGTTGAGATGCTTAGGTCCTTGCCTTAATTCAAGATGCTTTAAGTCAGTGCATCTGCAGTAATTGGGGCACTAAATACAACTTAAATAGTAATCAGGTTAAGTGTCAAGTTTAGAAAATCTAACCTGAACAGAATACTTAACTTGATTAACCCTAGCGAAAACTACTGTTTATAACAGTTAGTAAGTAGCTAAGTGGGTTAGACAGGACCCTACAGAGATAATTTAAATTGATTTGATTCAGCTTATATCTTGAAATTGGTTCAGTACAGCACATTATTCTTGTGTTATAAACTTATGCAATTTTTTTTCCATATTACTTTGTTTTTGATATATGGCAAAGGGGGAGAGATAGGAAAAGAGAGAAAGTTTAAAAATTTTTTAGGAAAGGAGAGAAAGTTTAACATTTTTTTTTCAAAACTTTATCCTTTCTTCAAAAAGTAGTCAAAACTTTATTCTTTCTTTTAAAGTACTTAATCTAAGTTTTTTCAAAACTGTTTCAAAGTACTTAATCTAAGTTTTTTCAAAACTATTTCAAAGTACTTAATCTAAGTTTTTCAAAACTGGTTTTTTTATGTCTAAGTACTTAACCTAAGTTAATTTCAAAATTGGTTCTAAGTAATTGACCCAAGTAGTTTCTAAGTACTTATACTTAAGCTATGTTCAAAATATCTCAAAGTACTTATTTCTAAACTTCTCTAATAGAAAAGTTTCTAAGTATAATGCTTTTAAAGTACTAAAGAGATTGAAAATTTTTAAGTATTTCTAAGAACCTAAAAACTTCAGAAGATATTTTAGAAATTTTTTTTACTTGAAATTTTTTCTAAGTATAAATTTTCCAAAGTACCCAACCAAATTCTTTTTGGAAAATATTTTTCTAAAATTTCTTTTGAAAAATATTCTAGGTATTGAAAAATTAATTCCATCGTTAGACTTAGAAATTTTTTCAAAACCCCACGAACCTTTGAAAAATCTAGGGGGAGATTCCTTTCAGGGGGAGGAAACTAAACTATTATATCACCTGTCTTGATTAACTTAACTTTTTGAATCGGGTTGCCATAAATCAAAAAGGGAGAGATTGTTGGTGCAGACAACACCCAAGTCGAACCTGTGTTTTGATAATGGCAAAGGGTTCAAAAGTTAAGATGTTATGTTTATCTAACATGCTACTTGAGTGTACAGATTGAAGTCCTAGCAAAGGACTGCTAGGCACCTAGCGAAGGACTGCTAGGCACTGAAACCCTAAGTCCTGGCGATGGGCAGCTGGGCACCTAACGAAGGACTGCTAGGAGTTGAAGATCTAGCGAAGGGCTGCTAGTGTAACGCCCGCTTTTTTTTTTGTTTCATAAAGCGGCGTTACGTTACCATACTTAAGTCATGTAGACATCATAAGGCAGCGAAATAACTTTAACTTATACATGCCCTACTAACATTCTTAACATAATGACATAGGAACCTTGGCATATTGACTTCATACTTAAACATCATATCATGTCATATCATGTCATACTTAACATCATATCATAGAGTTCCATAAGTCATTATTCAAGCATATAAGTGACCAAAGTAAAGTTCTAGCATAAACGATAAACATAGGGTTTCCTGGGCCAAGTCACTACCACACACATGCGTTCTTGCCCTCCTGCTGCTTCCATCATTGTCCCCTTGAATGATCTGCGGTATAAGAAAATAAGACTATAAGCACACAGGCTTAGTAAGACTCTTTCCTACTCACAAAAACTATTCATCATCTCATAATGAGCACATGAAACATTAACATACATGGTGCTCTACTTAGAGCATAACATCTTGAAACACTTATCATATACATAGCATGGCATGAACACAAACATAAGTGAACATTCCTAGCATGGCATAAGACATGGCATAATCGTAAACATAGTAAACATTCTAAACATGGCATAATACGTGGCATGAACATAACATAAGAACATTCTAGACATGGCATACTATATGGCATAAGCATAAACATAATCAACGTTCCTAGCATGGCATAATTCATGGTAAACATGGTATACTACATGGCATAATTCATGGTATAAACATAACATCCTAAACATTCTTGACATGGTATAATACATGGTATAAACATAACATCCTAAACATTCTTGACATGGCATAATACATGGTATAAACATGTCCATAAGGTGTAAAACAACCTGTATGGCCTAAACATAAGCATACTTCCTATCATAGCATATGAACATCTTCTTAACATAATCATGGCATAGATCATTTATTCGCATGCATATTTCTTAACATGAAGTGTAAGCCTAAAATCTTATCAACATAGCATAATGCATAACATGAATGAATGCATGAGTGGAATGCATATACATAAGGATGCTTAACTTTTAGAAACATACTTTTAAATGCTTAAACATAATCATCATATCATTGGGGTCCCCGGCTTGTACCACATACATACATCATAGCGCACATCCCTAGCAAGTCCGAGGTAGCAAGCCCCGACCTACCAGGGTAAGGACAGCATAGTCGGTAGTCCCCGAACCGAGGCGTTCTTAAGGAGCCCATCCCTGTTGCACAGCTCCGGTAGTGCCAGAACCGTGGACAGCATAGTCGGTAGTCCAGAACCGGGGCGTTCTTAAGGTGCCCATCCCTTGGACCCATACTTCGGTCCGGTACAAGCTCATTCATAAAGTAAAATACTTTACATGTTTCATCTTTCATAAGGCATTCATAGCATAACCATGTTACATAAAGCATGACTTAACACATGCTTGTCCTTTCATTGTTCATTCTTATTGCATAACATCATGATGCCTGGAAGGCATGAGCATTATCTTCATTCATAAACATGGTATGCATCTTCTTTCATAAACATGGCATGAGTCTTTATTCATTTAACATGACATGCATCATTATCCATACAACATGGCATACATCATTATTCATACAACATGACATACTTCTTCCTACATAAACATGGCATGCATACCTAAACATCATTCCTATTTTTTTGTACTTGCATGATCATAACCTAGAAGGTAAGCATTGCATCAAACATGACATGTTTTTCATAGATATTTATCCTACTACATAGAGCTTGTATGATCATGATACATAAGGTACACATTGCATTTCTTGCCTAAGCATGGTATCTATCTTAAGCATGCATAGGTAGGATTTCCATAACATTCTACTTATCATTCAATTACATGGCATAAAACATAAGACATTCATAATAAACCCTATTAAGCATGACATCTAATCATAAACATAAAACATAAAACATGGTGCTTAAACTTAGGGTTATTGGTAACATGATTTCTACCACATGCTTGAACCTATACATATATATACTCCATGGTAAGCATAAACCATCATTCTTTGAACCCTAACTCCTTCCAAACCCTAAATTCCTTGGCTTGGCCGAAACCTATAGGGCTAGATTCCATCATTCAATTAATCATGTAAAATAGCATAAGGTAAGGAACCAACCATACTTTACTTATAAGACCATGGGAGGTCATTAGGGCTCATAATTAGGATTATCCCTAACCTTTAGCCCTCTTTCCATGTGCTGGCTGAAACCCTACAAGGCCATGGGTTCATGGAAAAAATCCATAAACTCCCCAATCAAACATTAACACCAAACATACTCTACCATGAAGCCATTGGGACCCTTGCTTGAGGGAAATCCCTAACTTTTTACCCTAGGTCCAACTTGGCCGAAACTTGTGGGGGTCACAAAGCCTTGTAAAAGTTCACATAAGCCCCCCTCAATCTCTCTTATATCATGATAATACACAAACCACATGCTTGAGGGTTTAAGTTCAACTCTACCCATGGATTCATGGGATGGCCGAAACCCTAGGGGATCCTAGGGTACCCCAAAAATTCTCAAAAATTATATTTAATCTCTAAACATCATGAGAACACATTACACAACATGATTTTGATTTTTTTATCATCATTATAGACCAAGAACCCATGGTGGCCGAAACCTATAAGGTTAGGTTCATGGGTTTCCTTTGGGTTTCCAACATAAACATCTCATACAAGACTTTCATATCATGTAAATCTTCAAGAAAAACCATTATACCACAGGTGAGGGAGTCTTACATTGGTTGATCTTGAGTATAAACCTTAGATTTGAGAGAAAGATGGAAATCTTGTTGCCTCTTGACCACCCTTAGCCCTTGTACTCTTGTGAAAACCTTAGATCTTGGAGATGAAGCCTTGGTGGAACTTTTTCCAAGGGAGAACTCCCTTTGAGGTGTTCGGCTAGAATGAGGAGGGAGGAGGAGAGGAAATGCAATTGATGGAAGGAAGAAAGAAACTCCCAAACCCCCCTCTTTATCACCCATTAAGGAGGTAAATGAAGAGTCTCTCCATGACCCTTCATCTTCTCCTAAGCCTTAACCAATCTCCATGTCATTCCTTATAACATTCCCTTGCTAGATGAGTTGGTTGAAGCATACATGGTTGTAGAAGAGGTCCAAGGTTCAATCCTTGGCCCATGCACCTTATTTTTTATTTTATTTTTCTTTGTATTTTCCTATTATTTTCCTCCAAAATTCCGAAAATTCTCTAAAAATTCCTCCATAATTATGTTAATATTTCTTATTAAAACCCCTTTATATTTATATAAATTTCTACCTAAAATTCTCCAATAATTATAGTACCAAGAAGCCCATATAAGGCCCATTAGTACTTAACTTCTCAATTTAAATGAGAAAATATGGATTTCTAAGCCAAATGGTCTATTAATATTTCTAGGTCCCTCGAAAAATTATCTAGACATGCTCAATATTTTAAGAAAATATTAAAAGAATTTTCTGGGTCGTTACAGCTAGGCACCAGGCGAAGGACTGCTAGGCACCAGGCGAAGGACTGCTTGGTAACGAAGACCTGACGAAGGGCTGCTAGGCACCAGGCGAAGGTCTGCTTGGTAACGAAGACCTGGCGAAGGACTGCTAGGCACCTGGCGAAGGACTGCTGGACAAAAGTCCAACCGGAGGAGCCGGTTGGCAACAGGTAAATTCTCCTGAGAGGAGTAGGTGAGGACGCGTTCCCCGTTGAGGGAACAGTAGGCGTCGGTTCGACCTAGGGCTCCATTTGGGAGACCCAAAGTCAGAACCAAAACAGCTACGGCTGTGAGACTCACTAACATATTTGCTTTATCATGTTTGGTACTAACCCTGGATGTAGGACCGAAGGAACGAGTGTCTGCAGCTCAGAATGCCTCAAAGGAGAGAGGCAACAGCTGGGTTGGGCGCTCGGAAGGTCTCAGGTGCCCTAGGTAAAAGCCAAACAAGAGTTGAGCAAGAAAACGCTTTGGGAGCTCCCGGGCTCAAGCCAACGAAGCGGATAGAGTTTAACTCAACGAGAAGCCAGCGGACCGAGTCAACCCGGGCGCCCCTGCGACTCGAGCGCCCCCGTCAAACCTCAGCCAAATCCTGGAGGGATAATGGCTGACCGAGAGTTTGCCGGATCAAGTGACACGTGGAGGGCGCCCCCAATGTCCCGGGCGCCCCCAAGCTCACTATATAAGGAGCTCGACCCCCAAGGCTTCTCAACACATTCTTCCAACGCTACTATGCTCTTTGACTCAAGCGCTCTGCTTCGGAAACCTTCCATCTCGAGATTGAAGCGCCGACAATGACCCTCCGCTCCGAAGTACAATCCACACCGGGCGTCGATAACGAAAGAGCTTAATTTTCAGTTTACTGTACTACAACTATAAAATTTCTCTGTAAACATTTGCGCACATATAGAATTGCCCGCAGTAAACGGTCAACGACCGTGGGCCTTGGAGTAGGAGCCGACCGCGACTCTGAACCAAGTAAAATCGCTTGAGTTCGCGTTTGTGTTTCTTTATTTTTCGCTGCCTATTCTCTTTTCGAATCCGAAATGTTTTACGATATTCACCCCCCCTCTATCATTCTTCTCGATCCAACAAAAATATTGTGCACTTGGAAAAATATTCTGAACTTAGAAAAATGTTGTGTTGGGGCTCCGGTTGGTTTTGATGTGATCAACCAAGTTAAGTTCGATCCTGTTGGTATTAATCCCTCTGCTAAGTGTGCAGGAACTTAGGTACGGAGGAAGTCGAGCGTAAGACGCACCGGACGAGAAGGATTGCGCGGGGAAGTGAGCCGACGGGCTCGGTGCAATCCGAGTGACACAGAAGTTGCGGAAGAGTACGCCGGTGGACCAAGAAGGACGTGCGCGACGTCCGAGGGACGAGAAGCGTGGCGGAAGCACGTTCGAGGGGCAAAAGGCCAGAGTCGGGTTCGGGTGAACCTAACTCCGGTTGGCCGAAAATCACCCAATCGACGGTTTGACGAAAAGTCAACTAAGTTGACTTTTATCAAGTCAACATTTATCAAGTAATAGAATTAAACATAAAAAAAAAATTGCAATCATATACATAACCTCCCCCTGAACATAGACTACTCTCCCCCTTTGATCACAGCAAAATGGGACAAAAAAATAGGGAAGGGAAAATATAAATTTCACTTAATTTTTTTAAATTCATACAAATTATAAAAAAAACCTAATAAATTCAAGTACAAAAAAATATTAGTCAATTTTATTTTTCATAAATATCATAAAATTAATTCAATAGTGATTTTGGGACCCAAAATAAATTTTCATCTACGGGGTTAATCAAAAACTTTGGAGGAATATAATTTCTAGGAATTTTTCTAAGCTGGCCCCTATGATTTTTAATATACCAATTCAGATTTTCAGGATAAAAATTCTTTTTAATTCTTAAACATGCAATATCATTTTCTAATTTCTCCACTAGATTTTTAAAATTTTCATTTTCTATTTTCAGTTGGTCGGATAGAACAGATGAGCATACAGTGTTAAATCTTTGTTTTAACTCAGAGTTTTCTATCTCCAATTTATTCATCGACTTAAGCATGGATTTTATTACTGAGTAAATTCGAGCAGGTGGAAGTAGACATACCTCACTTACCGGGTCGGTTTCGAAGTTAGGATCTTCCTCTTCATTGCTGCTTTCTCCCGAGGTGCTTTCTTCATCTTCGTCTTGGTGGCTTGCCATCAATGCAAGTCCGACAAACTCTTCGGCTTCCGATTCATCTGACGAGGTCTCGTCCCAGGTGGCTTTTAGTGCCTTTTTCTTCTTTGGCTGGTTCTTGAGTTTAGGGCACTGATCTTTCAGGTGTCCCTCCTCATTGCAGTTGTAACATCGGACCGTTCGTTTTTTCTTTCTCTGCACCCTTTTTGAGCGGTTAGTATTAATGTATTTACATAATTTTCTTACCGCTAGTGCTGTTTCTTCATCATCCGCTGAAGATTCTTTGTCGAGTTGGATCTTCCTTGTTTTTAGCGCAATATTGTCAGCTTTCCTGTTCTTTTCTATAAAGAATGATTCGTGAAGTTCCAAAGTAGAAAACAACTCTTCTAAAGTACTTATTTCTAGATTTTTCGAAATATAATATGCATCAATTACCGAGGTCCATTCTGGGGTTCTCGGAAACGCGTTTAGAGCGTACCTTTGACCATCGCGGTTAGTTACCTTTCCTCCGAGATTTTCGAGGCTTGTGATTAGTTCTTTTACCTTTGCATGTAATCTCGCAACAGATTCTCCGTCTTCCATCCGTAGATTGGTCAATCGGCTTCGAAGAACATCTCGTCGCGCAAGTTTTGCTTCCGAGGTTCCTTCGTGCAGTTCCAAGAACTTTTCCCAAAGTTCCTTCGCCGATTTGTACTTACCGATCCGGTTCACATCTTGCTCTGGGAGGACGGTCAGCAGATGAAATTCTGCCTTTCCATTTGCTACAGTATCTGCTTGTTCCTTCTTGTTCCAAAAATCAGGATCCTTGATCTTTCCTTCATTGTCTTTGGGAGCTGCATAGCCATTTTTTATAGTAATTAATAATTCATAATCTGTAGTAAAAAATACCTGCATCTTCGTTTCCATGCCGCAAACTCCCCCTCAAATTTAGGCGGGTATATTGCTGGTCCAACCATCTTAAAATTTGCTGCAGTTGGCGGTTAGTCCTTCTGCGGCGGCCTGGCTCTGATACCACTTGTTGGATCGGGTTGGTCCGGCTAGAGGGGGGTGAATAGACGACTGGCTAATAAATAAAAGAAATGGAGGAACTCGTCTATTAAAAAACTTGGTTGCAACTTGGTCGTTGCTTCCAAGACGGTTAAAACAAAAACTCTCCTTGTGGCGGAGAAGCCTTACAACTGGAGCACACTAGACTTTAGACAGAATTACAATAGAATTGATGATTTTTACCTCTAAATCTCTAAGCCTGTTTATAGGTTGAGTGATACGATCTTGACCGTTAATACACGATTGAGTTTCATCTTGATCGTAGATTTAAGATAAAAGATCTCCTTTGACCGAGCTTCACGGCCTTTGATCGAGCTTCACGTAAGAAGCTTTGACTGAGCTTTACGGCCTTTGACCGAGCTTCACGTAAGAAGCTCGGTCAAAGGCCGTAAAGCTCAGTCAAAGCTTCTTACATGAAGCTCGATCAAAGGCCGTGAAGCTCGGTCAAAGGAGATCTGTTATCTTAAATCTACGATCAAGATGAAACTCAATCGTGTATCAACGGTCAAGATCGTATCACTCAACCTATAAATAGGCTTAGAGATTTAGAGGTAAAAATCATCAATTCTATTGTAATTCTGTCTAAAGTCTAGTGTGCTTCAGTTGTAAGTCTTCTCCGCCACAAGGAGAGTTTTTGTTTTAACCGTCTTGGAAGCAACGACCAAGTTGCAACCAAGTTTTTTAATAGACGAGTTCCTCCATTTCTTTTATTTATTAGCCAGTCGTCTATTCACCCCCCTCTAGCCGGACCAACCCGATCCAACATGTTGTGCACTTGGAAAAATATTTTGAAAATACTTTAAGACTTTTTGAAAGAAGATTTACCCTTAAAACATTTTTGCAAAAAAAATCTGTACTAGAGAATTTAACTTTACTTTTTCAAAGAAAATTATTTTTTTTACTCCTTTTTTTTACTCTCCCCTTTGCCATATATCAAAAACTGATTGAAAACCAATTTCGAATCAATTGCGAATTAGAGTCAGTTAAACAAACAATTCTAAATACATATTGAACCAAATCTAGTGAGTCCAAGCAACAAAAGCCAACTAAATTGAACTCGTTCGGGTCCTGTCTAACCCAGTTAGCTACTTACTAACTGTTATATAACAGTAGCTTTCACTAGGGTTATTTAAGTTATGTGATCTGATCAAGTTAGATTTTCTAAGCTTGAATACTTAGCTTGATTGTTGTTCAATTGTATTTATCGCCCCAACTACTCTAGACGCATTGACTTAAAGCATCATGAGTCAAGGCATAGACCTAAGCATCTCAACCCAGTCTAGGTTATCAATCAAAGTGTCCTAAGGTGCTTGTGAGATGCTGACTTCTAGATCTATAGGAGCATGCAATTCTAGGGTTAAAGCCTAGGCTAAATCCATTGCGCAGAAAATCCTAGTTTTAAAGGGGGTAATTTTTCGAAAAATCTAAGTCGGAAAATAATTTTAAATTTTAACAAAATTAAGAAAGAATTTCTTAAAAAATATGAAATATTAAAAAATTTTTGAGAAAAATTAGAACAGTCCTATTCTACTAAGCACAACCCTAACTGCCTTCTTAGTAAGCTAAACTCAGACTCAGGTAAGGGTTTGGTAAAAATGTCGGCTAGATTAGATTTCGAGTCCACATGCATAAGTACGATTTCGCCCCTGGCTATGTGATCCCTAACAAAATGATGTTTTACTTCAATGTGTTTGGTTCGGGAGTGATGGATAGGGTTTTTCGTAAGATTGATCGAACTTATGTTGTCAATAAACACATTGGTTTGGGCATAGTCTAGTTGGAAGTCTTTAAGAGTGTGCATCATCCATAAAAGTTGTGCTACACACTCTCCTAAGGCATCATACTCTGCTTCAGTTGTGGATAAGGCTACACAGTGTTGTTTTCTACTACACCAGCTGACTAGGCTTTGCCCTAATAATTGACAACTTCCACTTGTACTCTTTCTATCTAGTTTGCAACCAGGATAGTCTGAGTCAGAGTATCCTGATAATTCAAAGTTGGAAGTTCTAGGATATCAGATACCTACATTTAGGGTACCTTTAATGTACCTAAGGATTCTTTTTAGGGCTGCTAAGTGAGATTCCTTAGCACTGATTTGGTATCTAGCGCACATTCCTACTGCAAACAGAATGTCAGGTCTACTAGCAGTTAAGTATAATAAACTACCTATCATGCTTCTGTATAATTTTAAGTCAACTGATTTACCTTCAGGGTCATTGTCTATTTTGACATTTGTGGCCATGGGAGTACCTAAACTTTTAGAGTTTTACATTTTGAATTTCTTAATTAATTCTCTTGCATATTTGGATTGATGAACATAGTTACCATCCCTGGTTTGTTTTATTTGGAGACCTAAGAAAAAGTTTAGTTCACCTACCAAGCTCATTTCAAACTCACTCTCCATAATTTTAACAACGTCTTTTAAAAAGTTAGAATTTGTTGACCCAAATATTATGTCATCTACGTAGATTTGGGCTATGAATATGTCTTTTTCTAAGGTTTTAACAAATAAGGTTGAGTCAATTTAGCCTTGGTTAAATCCCTTAGAAATCAAGTAGGTTGATAGTCTTTCGTACCATGCCCTAGGTGCTTGTTTTAACCCATAAAGGGCTTTCCTAAGTTTGAACACATACTCAGGATTGTCTAAGTCCTCAAATCCTGGGGGCTGCCCTACATACACTTCTTCTTTTATGAACCCATTAAGAAAGGCAGACTTGACATCCATTTGGTATAGTTTAAAACCTCTATGGGCTGCAAAAGCTAGTAACATCCTAATTGATTCAAGTCTGGCTACGGGGGCATAAGTTTCATCATAATCTAGCCCTTTGACTTGACTAAACCCTTTAGCTACTAAGCGGGCTTTATTTCTCACAATCTCCCCTTGATCATTTAGCTTGTTTCTAAATACCCACTTAGTGTCTATCACTGACTTACCCTCAGGTATAGACACTAAATCATAGACTTGGTTTCTCTCAAACTGGGCTAGTTCTTCTTGCATTGCAATGATCCAATCTGGGTCAGGTAGGGCTTCTTCTATAGTCTTAGGTTCTATTTTTGAAATTAGGGCAATTTGACTAAGATTTCTGTAAGAAGACCTCGTTTTGACCCCTAAGGTTGGATCACCCAAGATTTGGTCAGATGGATGATTGAGTCTGGGTTTCTTGGTTCTCCTAGAACTAGGTTCAGCCTCAGGTCTGGCTGGTAGATTTGGTTCAGTGATCGGTTCAACTACTTGGGTTGGTTCAGCTATTGGTTCAGTTGATGCCTCAGTAGTTGGTTTAATTGATAGTTCAATGAATGGTTCAATATCTTCTTGATCAAGATTTGAATGGTTTTGATTTTGTTTAACCGTAGGTTTTGTTTCAATTTCTTCATCAAATATTAAGTTGGTGGTTTCTTCAATTTTAAGGGTTTGTTTGTTGTAGACACTATATGCTCTACTTGTTGTTGAATATCCTAGAAAGATCCCTGGGGTTGACTTTGATTGAAATTTACCTAGGTAATCTTTAGTATTTAAAATGTGTACTTTACACCCAAAAACCCTTAAGTAATGTAAATTGGGTAGTCTGTGATAATAAATTTCATAAGGGGTCTTGTTGTGTCTTCTATTTATTAAGACCCTATTTTGGAGATAACAGGCTGTATTTACCGCTTCTGCCCAAAATTGATTAGTTAGGTTGTATTCGTTGAGCATAGTCCTAGCGGCATCTTGAAGGGTTCTATTCTTTCTCTCAACTATTCCATTTTGTTGGGGAGTTCTAGGACACAAAAATTCATGGACGTACCCATTAATTTTACAAAATTCCTCAAATCTCTGATTTTCAAATTCTCCCCCATGGTCACTCCTAAGTCTTTTAATTTTTGTATCATTTTGCACAAATTATTAAATGAGTTAAACGTTTCATCTTTGGTTTTTAGGAATTTAACCCAAGTAAACTTAGAGTAATCGTCAATGATTACTAAGCAGTATCGATTCCCGCTTAGTGACTTGGCTCCATGTGAATCAAATAGGTCTAGGTGTAGGAGCTCAAGTGTGGCTTGGGTTAAGTCTGACTGGGTTGATTTGGTTTGTTTACCTTGTTGACATGAATTACAAATGGTATTTTCAAAGTTTTTAATTTTAGGTATACCTTTAACTAAGCCAAGTTGACTTAATTTTAAAATTAGTTTAGTATGGGTGTGACCTAGTCTTCTATGCCACAGATTGGTTTCTTCTAGTTGAGTAAAAAAACATTTAGGAATTATGGGTAGATTGATTATGTAAACATTATTTTTCCTACTACCCTTAAGTGTAATGTCTGAGTCTTGTAGATTCCTAATCAGGCAGTCAGAATTGGAGAAGGTAACAATATAATCAGTATCACACAATTGGCTAATGCTAAGTAAATTAAACTTAAAGTTTTCAACCAATAACACATTTTTAATAACAAAATCTGAGTTTAGTTCAATATTACCTGACCCAATTACTTTAATGTGGCATTGTTTCCAAATGCCACTGAGCCTAGGTTTTTGAACTTGATTTTGGTGAATTTCAATTTATCCGTAGTCATGTGTCTGGAGCATCCACTATCCAACATCCACTAGTCCAAATCTTTATGTTCCTACACATAATGTATGTTTGATTTGGATCTATTTATGTAGAAGTAAGGATAGAGTAATTGAATTTCACTGCCTAATCTGTCTCACTCACATCTAAGATTATCAAAACATGTTGACCTTATGAGTTTCATTTGTGAGACAGGTTTTCAGTGTGAGTTAAATTAATTTTGAAATTGAATTTGAAAAATATTAGGTGAAATTTTGATTAAATAAATGTTTAGTGTAGAATTGATTTTGAACATATAGAATTAATTTTGAAATTATAGAATTGATTTTGAAAATGTAGAATTAATTTTGAAAATATTGAATTGATTTTGAAAATGTAGAATTAATTTTGAAAATATTGAATTGATTTTGAAAATGTAGAATTGATTTTTGAAAATGTAGAATTGATTTTGAAAATATAGAATTAATTTTGAAAATATAGAATTGATTTCGAAAATGTAGAATTGGACTAAATTATTGGGTCCTAAACATCTCACCTAATTCTAAGTGACAAAATAAGTTTCCTTATCTGTTTTATGAGATGTATTATTTTTATCTTTGATTTAATGTTAAATCTAAGATTTAATTAAAACTTGTGTTAGATTCGAGTTTATCAAAAAGTAATTTGAAAGTGAGTTTCAATAATTGGCTTCCATGTTTTGGCGAGGCACAGATGTCTTCTTTGACCGTAGCCTTATTGGATCAACAACCCTTTCCTAGACAAAGCCTTTTACCGAAAGTTCATTTTCAAATCCCTTTTTGAGAACTTCTGGTCTAACTAGCTTAGGATTTGGAGAGGTAGCTTCGGCTAGTTCCACCGGACTAAACAGACCAAATAGGGTACACCTTACCCTACTTGACTTTTTAGAAAAGCTTCCCTAACGTACTATCATCTCACCTCCACCTAATACTATGTTGTTCAAGTTTCAAGTAAGTCTTGTCCATAACTAACCATTCCTAAGTCTAAGCAGAATAAAAAAAAAACAAGCAACAAGCAAGAAAAGAAATTATCTAAGTATAAAGATGATTTTTATATTGGCTCCCCCTAGACTGAAGCCTCGATAAGGGCTAGGCAAGATGTGAATCTTGTCCTTGGGGATCCAATATTGGTTTGGTCTAGTCTGGTTGTTCAAACTTAGCTTAGTGACCCATGCTTGGACTTGGATTCTAGATTGATTTAATACAGAATAATAAGATTGTTGTCTCGAGTTGGTTCGATAGCCCAATCCGGATCGATTTAGAACTGACTTCTGTTTTTCAAGAATCATGTCAAGATTCTTGGAACCCGAAGCGAATCGTTCTAATGCGACTCTGAGATCCTTGACTTGAGTTTTCAAGGAGGAATTCTCTTCCTCAAGCTTTTGAACTTGAGTCGAGGTTACTTTTTGAACTGACTCGGTTAAGGAACTTGAGTTGACTTCCTCTTTCCGGAGTTTGACTTCCTGTCGAAGGGATTCAACCCGGATGTTGGCTTTCACCAACTTGCGTGACAAGTACGAAATAAGATCGTAAAACTCTGATTCAGGATAACCTCTTACCGTAATCCGCCTGTCCTCCGAGATCGAAAGCTTTCCTGTGCCGACATCTTCCTCAGGTTTTGATTCTGTTCCAGAGTCGATGTCTTCCGAGGCGATCAATGCGAGGAGGTTGGAGTGCGGAGCTTCTTCTTCTTCTTCCGAGGACGATTTATCCCATGTGGCTTGCAGTGCTTTCTTCTTCCGAGCTTTCTTATTTTCTTTCAGGTTGGGGCACTTCGATCTGAAATGACCCTTCTTGTTGCACTAGTAACACGTTACGTTGCTTTTACTCTTCTGGCTTGTTGACGGTTCAGTTGGATCATCCTTCTTCCGAGTCGTCTTCTTTTTGCTTGTTTGATTCTTAAGCTCCTTGTAGTAGTCACGAGCCAATCGGACCAATTTTGGACGATCTACTTCATCGTTGTAGGACACCGAATCTGAGTCAGACTTGGGTATTGGTTGTTGCTTCTTTTTCTGAGATCTTCTTGGAGTTTTCCCTGCAACAAAAGTTATACTTTTCTTGACCATTGTAGTATTAGTTTACTCATGTAATTCTAATTCTGAAAAAAATCAAAGTTAGGTAAAGATTCTGTCTTAGCAGACTCATCTTCTTATTCTGGTTCGATTTCGAAGTCGGGTACGAATTTTGTTTCGGCTACTTGTGCTTGTGCTGAGAGTACAAAATATCTAACTTGATTGTATTCCTGTTCTTCGTCTAATTCTTTCGATGATTCGGATAGCACCCCTTCTAAGAGCTCGATGTCGGAGTTCTCTTGATGTAGGTTGATTAGCTTCTCCCACATTTCTTTAGCACATTTGAATGGGCCGACTAGTTTGAGTTGTTCTTTGGTTAGACCACATTGTAGGATTGCAGTCGCCTTTGCATCTATCTCAATCTTGTTGAGCGTTGGTTCATCCAATTTGTCCCACGCGATTGATAATCCATCTTCTGTAGGGAAAGTGAATCCTATTAGGATTATCATCCATATGCCCATATGGTCCTTCAGGTGAGATTCCACTTGATCTTTCCAAAATTTGAAATTCTTGCCAGAGAAAAGTGGTGGATGGGCACTGTTCCACTCTTGATTGGCCATAGATATGAGGATTTACAAACAAACTTTGTTCCAAGACTAAGTCTTAGATTAGTAATGTGGTAGCAAAAATAATAAAAAAAATCGAGTGGTGTTGCACCAACCTCGATTAACAAATAAAATTAAGAACGAAAAGGAATATTTTAAAAGTGAAATCCGAAAAATTGTTCAATCGGTGGTTGCACCAGATTTGAGCCACCCGTTCTGATACCACTTGAGGGATCATTTAGAATCGATAGAGGGGGGGGGTGAATATCGATAAAACTTTTTTGGATAAAAATAAGAATAATACGTAGCGGAAATAAGATTCAATGCTAACACGCTTGGTTTTACTTGGTTCGGAGTCTAGATCGGCTCCTACTCCAAGGCCCACGGTCCTTGATCGTTTATGTTGGGTAATTATATATTTTGAAAACTGGTTAAAGATTTGAAGCACAAATATAGAATTTAATTTAAGCAATTAACTTAAACTAAACAAATACCGACGACTGGGGAAGGATTCGAAGATTAGAGCAGCGGGTCATCGTTGGCGCTTTAAACTTGAGCACGGAGCGTTTGGAGCAGAGCGCTTGAATGTTTTCGTTGGAAGCAGTGTTGTCTAGAAGCAAGGGGGTGAACCCCTTTATATATAGTCGTCTGGGGCGCCTGTGTTGAATGGGGTGCCTGACACGTGTGCCCATCTGCGCGAATCTTCATCCGCAGACTTGGCCATCGCTTATCCCTTCAACTAGGGTGCTTGTATGCTCACGGGTGCCTCTTTTGTAGACGTGGAGGCTTGCTTCGCAGACTGCTTGGAAAGTACCCTTCTGGGGCACCTGTATCCATACAGACGCCTATATTCTCGGGCTCCTGACACCATTCAGGCGTCTGGGATGCAGAGAACTTCAACCTTCGTTCCTGCAACCAGGGTTAGTTCCAAAGCACAGGGTAATAGATAAGTTAGGTTTAATTAACAGCCTGCGCTGTCTTGGTTCTGACATTGCGCTTCCCAAATGGAACCCTAGGTCGAACCGACGCCTAGTGTTCCCTCCTACGGGGAACACGTCCTCGCCTACTCCTCTCAGGAGAATTTACCTTTTGCCATCCGGCTCCTCCGGTTGGACTTTTGCCTGATCTTCCGGATCAGGACGTCGTGCCCAGTTCACGACTAGGACTTATTGCCCAACCCTCGGTCAGGTCTTCGGTGTCTAGCCCTCGGCCGGGACTTATTTCCCAATTACTCGAATCAGGACTTCATGCCCAGTCCACGACCAGGACTTATTGCCCAACCCTCGGTTAGGTCTTATGTGCCCAACCCTCGGCCAGGACATATTGCCCAATTCTACGAACCAGGACTTCGCGCCTAGCTTACCTAGGACTTTTCCTGCGCACTTCAACAGATACATTAGATCACCATATAACCTTAACTTGTGAACCCTTTGCCATTATCAAAACCCAGGTTCGATCTTGGTTCTTCCGACACCAACACTGAGTTCAGGTTTGGCTCAGGCGTGGTAGCCTTTGACTGCTTCGTACGTTGGGAAAGCATTGGGTGCCCGAGAGGGTCTCGGGCGCCTGGTTGACCATTCTTTGACTGGGTTTTATTTCTTCAATCAAAGCCTAAGTTTAATTTTGTGTAAATTTAAAAGGTTGATTAAGTTAAAAAAACGTAGTTTAAGTTGAAAATTTAAACTTTGAATTTAAGTTAAATTTTGAAAATATTAAATTGATTTAAGTCAAAATTTGAAATTTTAAATTGAATTAAGTTAAAATTTTAAAAATATTAAGTTAAATTTTGAAAAATATTAAATTGAATTTTAAATCAAATTTTGAAATTGTTAAATTAAATTTTAAGTTAGATTTTTGAAAATATTAAGTTAAATTTTTTGAAAATATTAAGTTAAATTTTTAAAAATATTGAATTGGATTTTGAAAATATTAAAATATTAAGTTAAAATTTTGAAAATATTAAATTGAAATTTGAAAATATTAAAATATTAAGTTAAAAATTTGAAAATATTAAATTAGATTTTGAAAATATTAAAATATTATGTTAAATTTTTTGAAAGTATTAAGTTGGAAATTGGATTTTTGAAAATATTAAATTTGATTTATTAATTTGAATTTATTTATGTTTAATTAAAGGTATATTAAAGGTAAAATTAATTGAGTTGGTTGAGTAGGACTACATTATTAGGTCCTAAACATCTTACCCATTTCTAATTGACAAAACAGGTATCCTTATCTATTTTGTGATATGTATTAATTTTATCTTTGATTTTATGTTAACACTATGATTTAATTGAAACTTATGTTAGATTTAGGTTTAACAATTAGTAAGTTGAAAATAAATTTCGATAATTGGCTTCCAGGTCTTGGCGAGGCACAGAGGCCTTCTTTGGCCGTAGCCTTATTGGATCATCAACCCTTTCCTAGCAAAGCCTTTTAAAGAAATTTTATTCTCAAACTACTTTTTCAAAAACCCTGGTCTAACTAGTTGAGGATTTGGCGAGGTAGCTTCAGTTAGTTCCACCTGACTAATAGGACCAAATAGGGTACGCCTTACCCTACCTAACTTTTTTAGACAAGCATCCCTAAATTACTATCATCTCACGCTACCTTAATACTAGGTTGTGCAAGTTTCAATTAAGTCAGATCCTTATCTAACCGTTCCTAAGTCTAAGCATAATATTTTTGTAAAAAAAATAAACAAGCATCATACAACAAGAAATAGAAATAAATAATTTAACTAATTATAAAATTAGTTTTTATATTGGCTCCCCCTAGACTGAAGCCTCGGTATAGGCTAGGCAAGATGTGAATCTTGTCCTAGGGAATCCAATATTGGTTTGGTCGAGCTTGATTTGTCAAGTATAATTTTGGGACCCATGCTTGGACTCGGGTTCTACTTGGGTTCAAAATAGAATAGTAAGATATGTACCGTGAGTTGGTTCGATAACCAAGTTCGGATCGATTTAGAATTGATTTTTGTTTTCCAATAATCATGTCAAGACTCTTGAAACCCAAGGTAAATCGTTCTAACGCAACTCTAAGTTCCTTTACCTGATTTCAAGGAGGAATTCTCCTCCTCAAGTTTTTGGACTTAAGTGGATGTTCCTTCCTGAACTTGTTCACTTAAGGAGCTAGAGTTGACTCACTCTTTCAGGATTTTGACTTCCTGTCGAAGGGATTAGACCCGAACGTTGGCTTTGGCCAACTTACGAGATAGATAAGAAATTAGGTCATAAAGCTGAGATTCGGGATAACCTCTTACCGTTATTTGCCCGTCTTCCGAAATTGAGAGCCTTCCGGTTTCGACGCATTCTTCCGGTTCCGATTCTGATTCGGTGTCGAGATTTTCCGATGTTGTCAATGCGAGGAGGTTGGCGTGTGGTACTTCTTCTTCTTCTTTTGAAGGTGACTCGTCCCATGTAGCTTTGAGCGCTTTCTTCCTCTGGTTCTTCTTGTTTTCCTTCAAGTTGGGACACACCATTTGTAGTGACCCTTCTTGTTGCGCCCATAATAGGTGACCTCACTTTTTGCTTTTTGACTGGTAGAAGGTTCAGTTGGATCATCCTTTTGCTGGTTCACCGCCTTCTTCTTTCTTTGGCCCTTGATCATCTTGTAGTAGCTCCGGGCCATCCAGACCAACTCCGGACGATCGATTTCGTCATTGTCAAACTCTAAGTCGGAATCTGACTCAGGTATCGGTTGCATCTTCTTCTTCTTTTGCTTTGCAGAGACTTTTCCTGCAAAAAGAGCTAAACCCTTCTCGACCTGTGAAACGTTAGTTTGTTCATGGAGTTCTAACTCAGAAAAAGTTCATCTAGTTTAATATCTGAAAGGTTCCTAGAAACCTTGTAAGCATCTACTATAGATGCCCACAGTGAATTTCTGGGGAACGAGTTTAGAGTATACCTGATTAGGTCACGGTTTTCAACCTTGTGACCTATCGTGTGCAAACCATTCATTAGTTCTTGGATCCTCGCGTGAAGCTGTGCAGCTGTTTCGCCGTCTTGCATCTTGATCGTGTACAGCTTGTTGAGAAGAAGATCTCGCTTACTTGTTCTAGTGTTCGACGTCCCTTCGTGCAGCTCGATCAATTTGTTCCACAGTTCTTTAGCACTGCTGAACGGGCCGACGCGGTTGAGTTCCTCCTTCGTCAATCATTGGAGGGTCTAAGTGGCTTTGGCGCCCGCTTCTATCTTCTTTTTGAGCGAAGCGTCCCACATAGAGTATCCTTGAATTTCTCCTTGCGAGTTCTTCAGGATCTCCAGTCCAGACTGGATGATGATTCACATTTCCATCTGAGTTTTCAGATGGACCTCCATTCTACTCTTCCAGTAGGAGAAATCCTCTTCGGAGAACAGAGGAGGACGTGCGGTGTTGTAGCCTTCTTGCATGACCATTTAATATTCCTGAAAATACAAAAAAAACTTGTTCTTAAACTTTGTCTTGGATTAGTAGTGCAGTATAAAAAGGAATAAAAAAAACAAGTTCGAGTGGTGTTGCACCAACCTCAAAAAATGAGAAAGCTTTTACAAAAAAAATGAATGAAAGAAAAAAAAATCTAAAAAAAACTGTTGGTGCAGGAAGCACCTAAGTCAAACCTGGGTTTTGATAATGGAAAAGGGTTTAGAAGTTATGGTGTTAATGTGATCTAACAAGGTTTACTAAGTGTGCAGGAAAAGTCCTTGGTACTCTAGGCAAGAAGTCCTGGCAAAGGGCTGGGCAAGAAGTCTTGGTCAAGGACTGAGCAAGAAGACCTGACCGGAAGTTGGGCAAAGAAGTCCTGGTCGAGGACTGGGCAAGAAGTCCTGGTGAAGGGCTGGGCAGCGAAGACCTGACCGGAAGTTGGGCATGAAGACCTGATCAGGTGTATTGGGCAAAAGTCCAACCGGAGGAGCTGGTTGGCAAAAGGTAAACTCTCCTGAGAGGAGTAGGTGAGGACGCGTTCCCCATTGAGGGAACAGTAGGCGTCGATTCGACCTAGGGTTCCATTTGGGAGACCCAAAGTCAGACCAAGACAGCTTAGGCTGTAAATAATGGCTAACATATTTGCTTCTTTTTGTTTTAAAACTAACCTTGGTTACAGGGATCGAAGGACAGGTTTTCTATAGCTGAGGCGCCTCAATGGAGTGAGGTGCCTCACTGGAGCTAGGCGCCCGGATGGATTCGGGCGCTCGTATGGATAAAGGAGCCCCAGTTGAAGGCTAAACCAAAGCAAGCGAAGCAAAACTACCACGAAGCCTCTGGACATACTCAGCTCAAGCGCCCGAGACCATATGGGCGCCCCCATCAGCTCAAGCACCCCTGTGAAGATGGATAAGCGCTGACCGAGCCTGCGGATAAGAGATCGCGCAGGAAAGACCACGTGTAGGCGCCCCCATCGACACAGGCGCCCCCATGGGTGCTATAAAAGGGGGTTCACCCCCAAGGCTTCGAACAACATCGCTCTCAACGCTCAAACCACTTTCGTTTAAGCGCTACGCTCCAACAACCTCCGGCTTTGAGATTCTAGCGCCGCCGCCGACCCTCTGCTCCGAAATTCGATCCACCTCGGGTGTCGATAAATTTAAATTACGAAAGTGTTGTTAATTCAATTTCCAATTCTATATCTGTATTGTCAAGTTGTAAAAGATTTTCCGAATATAGAATTGCCCAAAGTAAATGGTCAAGGACTGTGGGCCTTGGAGTAGGAGCCGATCGCGACTCCTAACCAAGTAAAACCAATCTATGTTCGTGATTGGTTTATTATTTTCCGCTGCATATTTTCTCTATTTTTCTGAAAAATTTGATCTCGATATTCATGCCCCCCCTATCGGGTTTCTACGATCCAACAAGTGGTATCAGAGAGGGTGACTCAAATTTGGTGCAACCACCAATTTGAGAGTTTTTTTCGAATTTATGGAATCATCTTTATTTCATTTCGAATCTTTCTCGTTAATCGAGGTTGGTGCAACACCACTCGATCGTTTTTCATTTTTAGTAATTTCTTCCGCACTACTAATCCAAGACCAAGTCTTGGAACAAGTTTCTTTATTTTTAATTTTTCAGAAAAAAAAATTAATGGCCATGCAAGAAGGTTTTAGCACAGCCAGACCACCACTTTTTTGTGGAGAAGACTTCTCCTACTGGAAAAGCAGGATGGAAGTCCACCTGAAAACTTAGGTGGACATGTGGATTATCATCCAATCTGGCCTCGAGATCCCCAAGAACGCAGAAGGAGTGGCACAACACTATTCTGAATGGGACGCCTTGTTGAAAAAGAAGATCGAGGCTGATGCAAAGGCAACCCAGACGTTGCAATGCGGATTGACCAAGGAAGAACTGAATCGGGTGGGTCCTTTCAACAGCTCCAAAGAACTGTGGAACAAACTGATTGAGTTGCACGAAGGTACCTCCGACACCAGAATCAGCAAAAGAGATCTGTTGCTGAATAGACTCTACACGATCAAAATGAACAAAAGAGAATCAGCAGCACAGCTCCACGCCAGAATCCAGGAGCTAATGAATGGGCTGCATACAATAGGTCACAAGGTAGAGAACCATGACCTAATCAGGTATACCCTAAATGCGTTCCCTAGGAATACACTGTGGGCATCTATGGTAGATGCTTACAAGGTTTCCAGGGACCTCTCAAAAATTAAATTAGATAAACTTTTCTCAGAATTAGAATTGCATGAACAGACTAACTCCATCTTGGTTGAGAAAAGAATTACATTTATTGCAGGTAAATCCCAAGGAAATGTCCTCAAGAAGAAACCTCAACCAGCACCCGTCTGACTCAGACACAGACTCAGAAGACAGTGAAGGGGATCGACCCAAGTTGGTTCGACTAGCTCGGGACTACTACAAGGAACTGAAGCACCACACAAACAGAAAGAAAGCAAGCCGAAGAAAGGAAGATCCAGCTGAACCTTCAACTTCAAAAGGAAAAACAAATGTCACCTGCTACGAATGCAACAAGAAGGGACATTACAAATTAGAGTGCCCCAATCTGAAGGAGGCAAAGAAGATATGAAGGAAGAAAGCTCTCTAAGCCACGTGGGATGAATCTTCCTCCGAAGAAGAAGAAACCCCGCAATCAAATCTTCTCGCCTTAACTGCTTCGAAAGACGTCGACACCGGATCGGAATCGGAGCCAGACGACGGAAGGCTCAAAATCTCAGAGAATGACCAAATAACGGTAAGAGGTTATTCTGAGTACGAACTTTCGAAGTTAATTTCATATTTATCTCGTAACTTGGCGAAAGCCAAAATCCGGGTCGAGTCCCTCCGATAGGAAGTAAAACGCCTGAAAGAGGAAGCCGACTCGAGGTCCTTGACCGAGAATGTTCAAGAAGGAAACTCCACTCAGGTTGAAAAGCTTGAGAAAGAGAAATCCTCCTTGAAGACTCATATCAAGGAGCTCAGAGTGACTTTAGAATGATTCACTTCGGGTTCCAAGGGTCTTAACATGATCCTTGGAAAACAAAAGTCTGTTCTTAATCGATCTGGACTCGGATATCGAACCAAGCCTAGGCAACGTTCTTATTATGCTGTATTGAACCAACCTAGAACTCAAGTTCAAGCTTGGGTCCCCAAGCTTTTCTTGAACAACCAAGCTGGACCAAACCAGTATTGGATCCCTAAGGACAAGATTCACATCTTGCCTAACCATTATCGAGGCTTTAGTCCAGGGGGAGCCAATATAAAAATAATTTTATTAGATAAGTTTTTTTTATTTTTTTTCTTTTCATGCTAATTTTTTATTTTTATTATTGCATGCTTGCTTGTTTATTTACTACTACAATTATCATGTTTAGATCTAGGACTGGTTAGACTAAGGACAAAATGACTTAGTTGAAATTTGAACAACCTAGTATTGGGTGGATGTGAGATGATAGTACGTTAGGGAAGCCTTTCTAATAAGGTCAAGTTTACTCTACTTGATCTGTTTAGTCTGGTGGAACTAGCCGAAGCTACCAATCCAAGACCCAAGCTAGTTAGACCAAAATCTTTCAAGAAGTAACTTGAAGATAAATTTTCTATAAAAGGCTTTGTCAAGGAAAGAGTTGATGATCCAATAAGGTTACGGCCAAAGAAGGCCTAGTGCCTCGCCAAGACCTGGAAGCCAATTATAGAAAATCAAATTCACTTTACTATTGTCAGATTTGAATCTAACATAAATTTCAATTAATCTTAGATTCAACTCAAATTTTCAAAATAAACATATTTAAAATTAATTTGACCTTTCAAAATTAATCTTGTTGTTTTTCAAAATTAAAATTTATATTTCTTTGGAAAAATCTGTCTCACAAAACCCATAAGGTTAACGTGACTGATAACACTAGATTGGGTGAGACAGACTAGGTTATGAAAATCAATTTAAGCTATCCTTAATTCTAATTGGATCCAAATCAATAAAGACTTTATGTGTAGAAACATAAAGATTTGGACCAATGGATGTTAGATAGTGGATGCTCCAAACACATGACTGGAGACAAATTGAAATTCACCAAACTCAAGTTCAAGAACCTAGGCTCAGTAGTATTTGGCAACAATGCTACACTCAAAGTCATTGGGTCAGGTAATATTGAACTCAAATCCGATTTTGTGATTAAAAAGGTACTGTTGGTTGAAAATTTCAAGTTTAATTTGCTTAGTATAAGTCAATTATGTGATACTGGCTATGTAGTTACATTTACCAACTCTGACTGCCTAATTAGAAATCAGCAAGACTCAGAAGTCATGCTGAAGGGTACTAGGAAAAATAATGATTACACTATCAATCTACCGTTAGTACCAAAATGCCTCCTGACTCAATTAGAAGAATCCAACCTCTGGCATAGGAGATTAGGTCACACTAATGTTAGATTAATTTCTAAAGTTACTCAACTTGGTCTAATTAAAGGGGTACCAAGAATTAAGAACTATGAAAACACGATATGTAACTCATGTAACCAAGGTAAACAAACCGAGTCTAATCACAAGTCAATTCAATCAGACTTAACCCAAACCACACTTGAGCTCCTGCACCTTGACCTATTTGATTCACATGGAGCCAAGTCACTAAGCGGAAACCAGTACTGCCTAGTTATTATCGATGATTACTCTAGGTTTACCTGGGTTAGGTTCCTAAAAACTAAGGATGAAACCCTAAACTTATTTATTGACCTATGCAAGATAATCGAAAATCAAAATGATACAAAAATTAAGAGACTTAGGAGTGATCACGGGGAAGAGTTTGAGAATCAATGATTTGAAGAATTCTGTAAAATAAATGGATATATTCATGAATTTTCTTGTCCAAGAACCCCCAGCAAAATGGGATAGTAGAAAGAAAGAATAGAACTCTTTAGGAAGCTGCTAGGACCATGCTCAATGAATTCAACCTAGCTAACCAATTTTGGGCAGAAGCAATTAGTACGGCTTGCTATATCCAAAATAGAGTCCTAATTAATAAAAGACACAATAAAACTCCTTATGAACTATATTACCATAGGCTGCCCAACCTACATTACCTAAGGGTCTTTGGGTGCAAAGCCCACATCTTGAACACCAAGGACTACCTAGGTAAATTTTAATCTAAGTCAACCCCAAGAATCTTCCTAGGATACTCAACCACGAGTAGAGCCTATAGGGTTTACAATAAACAAACTAATAAAATTGAAGAAACAACTAACTTAATCTTTGATGAGGAGACTAATCCAAAATCTAATAACCAAACCCTGAGCCAATCAAATATTGATTAGGAAGATAAGGAACAAACAATTGAACTATCAATTGAACCACTAGTTGAACTTCTAAATGAACTATCTCTTGAACCAACTACTGAACCAATAACTGAACCAACTCAAGTAGTTGAACATAACACTGAACCAAACCATCCAGCCGAACCTGAGGCTGAACCAAGTTCTAGAAGAACCAAGAAACCTAGACTCCATCGCCCTTCTAATCAAATTATGGGTGATCCAACATTAGGAGTCAGAACTATGTCTTCCTATAGAAATCTTAGTCAAATAGCACTAATTTCAAAAATTGAACCTAAGACTATAGAGGAAGCCCTACCTGATCCTGATTGGATCATAGCTATGCAAGAAAAGATAGCCTAATTTGAAAGAAACCAAGTCTGGGAACTAGTACCTAAACCTGAGGGCAAATCTATTATAGATACTAAGTGGGTGTTTAGGAACAAACTAAATGACCAAGGGAAAATAGTTAGAAATAAAGCCCGCTTAGTAGCAAAAGGGTTCAGTCAAGTCGAAGGATTAGACTATGATGAAACCTATGCCCCAGTTGCCAGACTTGAGTCAATTAGAATGTTGGTAGCATTTGCAGCCCATAGAGGGTTCAAACTCTACCAAATGGATGTTAAGTCAGCCTTTTTAAATGGGTTCATAAAAGAAGAAGTCTATGTAGGACAACCCCCAGGGTTTGAGGGCCTAGAAAAACCTGACCATGTTTTCAAACTTAAAAAGGCACTTTATGGATTAAAACAGGCACGTAGAGCATGGTATGAACGCCTATCAACTTACCTTATTTCTAAGGAATTTAACCAAGGACAAATTGATTCCACCTATTTTGTTAAAACCTTAGAAAAAGACATTTTCATTGCCCAAATATATGTTGATGACATAATTTTCGGATCCACCAACTCAAACTTTTTAAAAGAATTTGTAAAAATAATGAAAAATGAATTTGAAATGAGCTTAGTTGGTAAGCTCAATTTCTTCTTAGGACTGCAAATTAAGCAAACTAGGGATGGTAACTATGTTCACCAGTCAAAATATGCTAAAGAGTTAATTAAGAAATTTAAAATGGATAACTCCAAAAGCATAAGTACCCCTATGGCCACAAATGTCAAGATTGATAGTGACCCTGAAGTTAAACCTGTAGATCTTAAGCTATACCGAAGTATGATTGGAAGTCTACTTTACCTTACAGCTAGCAGACCTAAGATCCTATTCTCTGTAGGAATGTGTGCTAGGTACCAAACTTGTGCTAAGGAATCCCACTTAGCAGCCCTAAAAAGAGTACTTAGGTACATTAAGGGCACCCTAAATGTAGGAATTTGGTATCCTAGGACTTCTACCTTTGAACTGTCAGGATATTCTGATTCTGACTATGCTGGATGCAAATTAGATAGAAAAAGTACAAGTGAAAGCTGCCAACTTTTAGAAAATAGTCTAATCAGCTGGTGCAGTAGAAAGCAACACTACATAGCCCTATCTACAACCAAAGCAGAATATGTTGCTTTAGGAGAGTGTGTGACACAACTCTTATAGATGATGCACACCCTTAAGGACTTCCAGCTTGACTACACCAAAACCGAAGTTTACATTGATAATATAAGCTCAATCAATCTAACTAAAAACCCAATTCAACACTCAAGAACAAAGCATATAGAAGTTAAACATCACTTTGTAAGGGATCATGTAGCCAGGGGTGAAATAGTCCTTAAACTTGTGGACTCAAAGTCAAACCTAGCTGATATCTTTACCAAACCCTTATCTGAGTCTGAGTTTAGCTCACTAAGAAGGCAGTTAGGGTTATGCTTAGTAGAATAGGACTGCTCTACATGTTTTTTTTGGTTTACTTTCTTATCTATTAATTAATTTTTTTATGAAAAATCATTTCTTTTATTAAAGTCTTGAAATTTAAAATGATTTTTTAACTTAGTTTTTTTTTTCAAAAACTTACCCCCTTCAAAACTAGGGCTTTTTCGCAAATGGACTTAGCTTAGGTCCTAACCCTAGAACTGCATGCACCTATAGATCTAGAAGCCAGCATCTCACAAGCACCTTAGAGTACTTTTGGTTGATAACCTAGACTGGGTTGAGATGCTTAGGTCTATGCCTTGAGTCAAGATGCTTTACGTCAGTGCATCTACAGTAATTGGGACAATAAATACCAATTGAACAACAATCAGGTTAAGTGTCAAGTTTAGAAAATATAATTTGAACAGATCACTTAACATGACTAACCCTAGCGAAAGCTACTGTTTATGACAGTTAGTAAGTAGCTAACTGGGTTAGACATGACTCGAAAAAGAATGATTTAATTTGGTTTGGTTCAGTTTATGCTTATTAGAGTTGGTTCAATACAGAACTTAAAATTTTTTTGCTCTAATTTTTTCTTTGCTATAATTAGTTTTTTGATATATGGCAAAGGGGGAGAGAAGGAAAGGAGAAAAGAAATTTTTTCAAAACTTTTATCTCCTAAAGAAATTTTTTCAAAACTTTTATCTCCTTTTCAAAAAGTAAAGTAAATAACGAAAATGCTTAAAAATATTTTTCAAATCTAAGCATTTCAAAAATTAAAATTTTTTTAAGTATGAAAAACATTTTCTGGAAATTTTTCTAAGTATGAAAAAACTTTTTTTGAAAATTTTCCAAGTATAATATGAAAAACTTTTCTAGAAAATTTTTCTAAGTATGGAAAAACTTTTTCTGAAAGTTTCCTAAGTATGGAAAAACTTTTTCTGAAAGTTTCCTAAGTATGGAAAAACTTTTTCTGAAAAATTTCCAAGTATAATAAGAAAAAACTTTTTTTGAAAATTTTCTAAGTATGTAAAAACCTTCTGGAAACATTTGCTTGCAAAGATCTAAAGCACTTAGAAGATTTACAAAAACCCACATAACTATAAAAAACTCAGAGGGAAAATTTTCGCTTCAGGAGGAGGAAACTGAATATTGATAATTCATTGCTTGTTATCTGTTTTTAACTTAACTTTTTGAACCGTGTTGCCATAAATCAAAAAGGGGGAGATTGTTGGTGCAGGAAACACCTAAGTCAAACCTAGGTTTTGATAATGGCAAAGGGTTCAGAAGTTAAGATGTTAATGTGATCTAACAAGGTTTAATAAGTGTGTACGAAAAGTCCTAGGTACTCTAGGCAAGAAGTCCTGGCAAAGGGTTGGGCAAGAAGTCTTGGTCAAGAAGACCTGACCGGAAGTTGGGCAATGAAGTCCTGGTCGAGGACTGGGCAAGAAGTCTTGGCGAAGGGCTGGGCACCGAAGACCTGACCGGAAGTTGGGCATGAATACCTGATCAGGTGGATTGGGCAAAAGTCCAACCGGAGGAGCCGGTTGGCAAAAGGTAAACTCTCCTAAGAGGAGTAGGTGAGGACGCGTTCCCTGTCGAGGGAACAGTAGGCGTCGGTCCGACCTAGGGTTCCATTTGGGAGACCCAAAGTCAGAACCAAGACAACTTAGGCTGTAAATAATGGCTAACATGTTTGCTTCTTTTTATTTTGGAACTAACCTTGGTTGCAGGGATTGAATGATTGGTTTTTTATAGCTGAGGCGCCTCAATGGAGTGAGGTGCCTCACTGGGGCTAGGCGCCCGGATGGATTCGGGGGCCCATATGGATACGGGCTCCCCAGTTGAAGGGTAAACCAAAGCAAGCAAAGCAAAACCACGACGAAGCCTCTGGACATACTCAGCTCAGGCGCCCGAGACCATACGGGCGCCCCCATCAGCTCAGGTGCCCATGTGATGATGGATAAGCGCTGACTGAGCCTGCGGATATGAGATCGCGTAGGAAAGGCCACGTGTAGGTGCTCCCATCGACACAGGCGCCCCCATGGGTTCGTGTGACGACCCGACTTCTCTACCCTATACTTAAGCCGGATCGTTGTTCTTTACTACCTTTACCTTTAGTCACTTAACCTTAACCTTTGACTTCACCAATCAAAATATTGCCAAAGACATACACAAATCATATACTTTCAAGACATACAAAGACATAACTCCATTGCTATACTCTGTACTAGTTTTATAAATATCATAGCAACTCAAAACAAATCTAATGACTTGAAATTAGAATCTTTACGGAATTTAACAAAACTACCAAACCATAGGAAATCATGCTAAAGATTTTATCAACTTTTGACTCTATGCGGAAGTTAAACACAATGTTCACATTTTACCAATCAAAATATTAAACTCCAAGTTTCTAAACTTCAGAATCAAAATATTAAATATCTAAGCCTTAACCCAACGGATCTCTTCCACGGTTCCACCGCCACTGAGCATCAATGCAAGTCCTGGTCACCTCCATAACTTATGCTTTTTCTTTACCTTTATCTGCAATAGGAGAAAATGCAACTAATAACCAAAATTCTTAGTAAGTAAATCCTAAACTCACAAATCCATGCTATCAACAATAAACATGTTCATTTCAAAGAATGCTTACTTCCAAAATACATGCACATGGGAAAACTTTCATATTCTTATCATGCTCAATCATGTTGAAAACATTACTTGCATAAAACATTTGCAAACTTAACATGCTCATACATTAAAACACTAACCTCCTTACTCTTACTCCTTATCATGCTTGCAAAGTATCAATGTGAACTTATTGAAATAAAGACATGTACTCAAAGCTAAAACACTTGTAAATACTTATATACTTGAAAATAATATTCAACTTTCTTTAGGCCTTGACATTGTACCATGGTATCAATGTACCAATTGCGCGCTTCTCTAATAGGTTGTGGGGTAGCTAGCCACCACACCCTATTAGAGCTTCTTTCTAACTTTCTGTGGGCCTTCCATTTGCCCGGTACATGTCACTTTTCGAAAATAAAATACTTTCTTACTATACTACTTATACGTATCAACCATCTTACTTTTGCATAAATTTTGCACTTAACACCTTTACCTTTCTTACTTGAGACTTTCATCGAGCACCTTGCGTGCCCTTAATCCCAACCTCATTTTTGGGACTTTTCAAAAATTAAATCTTATCATGCTTAGCTTACATACACCAAATCTAAACCAATTAAATTTCTATCATGAAAAACATACATCTTTAAAAACTTAAAACACACGATAACGATAATCTTAAAGCATGCATCATAAAACATGGTTCTACAGCAAGAACTTATATACGAAAACTACTCCTATTGCAGGTGAGAGATCTACTTACCCTTATCTTGAAGAAAACTCACTAAATCGAGGTATAAACCTAGCGTAGAACTCCTCTCTTCTTCCTTGTGAGAAACCTCCACTCTTTGGCCCTAGGGAGAAACCCTAGATTCTCTCTACTCAAGGGGAAAGAGAAGAAGAAGAAGAACTCCTTGGCTTCCTCTGTTTTCGCAACCCCTCCCTCGCCCTCTTCTCGCACGCAGCCGCCAACAAGCCCTAATCCCACTTACGTGACTTAAGCGGGGTTAATATATCTCTTAATGAAAAGGCCTAACTACCCTATAACATTATTTCTCTCCATCCATTTTTGTGCTTGATACCCTTGACCTTTCGGTTAGCCGACCCCGCTAAAGGCCTTGGCCAGCTGCGTGGTCGCGAGGTCGAACCTCTCCGCGACCATTAATTAATTTTTTTCAAATTTTATTCCGAAAAATGCTAGAAAAATTCCTAAAAATCCATAATAATACCAGAAAATTATTGGGTATTACAATCCTCCTCACCTTGTAAAAAGTTCGTCCTCGAACTTAAAACAGCTCTGGATACCTTTGCCTCATGCTATCTTCTGATTCCCAAGTTGCCTCTTCATGCTTCTGATTCAGCCATAAGACTTTCACTAGTGGTACCTCTTTGTTCCTCAGCTTCTTAACTGCTCGATCTATTATCTGAATAGGTCGACTTTCATAACTGAGATCCTCCTGAACTTGTACCATCTGTGGCTCAATCACTTGGTTGGCATCTGGGATGTGCTTCTTCAACATTGAGACATGGAACATATTGTGTATTGCTGACATCTCTGAAGGTAGTTCCAACTCATAAGCTACCTTGCCAACTCTTTTCGTCACTGGGTAGGGTCCTACGTATCGAGGACTTAGCTTGCCTTTCTTGCCAAATCTCATTACACCCTTCATAGGAGCTACTTTGAGGAAAACTGTGTCCCCAACTTCAAACTCTAACGGTCTACGGCGTACATCGGCATAACTCTTCTGCCTACTCTGAGCAGTTTCTATTCTCTGGCGGATACTCCTTATAGCTTCTGTGGTATCATCTATGAGATCAGTCTGTGACTCCATTTCTTTCTTCTCACTACCTTCATACCAACAGAGGAGAGATCTACACCTCCTGCCATAAAGAGCTTCGTAGGGCGCCATACCAATAGTAGCCTGATAATTGTTGTTGTAGGCAAACTCAGCTAAACACAAATACTTGCACCAACTGCCTTTGAAATCTAATGCACAAGCTCTGAGCATATCTTCTAGAATTTGATTCACTCTCTCCGTTTGTCCATCAGTCTGGGGATGGAAAGCTGTGCTAAACTTCAGTTTGGTGCCTAGTGCTGTTTGTATGCACTCCCAAAAGTATGAAGTGAAACGACCATCCCTATCAGAGATAATGGTCTTCGGGACTCCGTGTAGTCGGATCACTTCTTGAACATATAACTGGGCTAATTTTTCAATCGAGTAAGACACTCTGATTGCCAAGAAGTGGGCAGACTTGGTTAATCTGTCTACTATCACCCAAATAGCGTCATAGCCATTAGTTGTCTTTGGTAGACCAACTATGAAATCCATGGCTATGTCTTCCCATTTCCACTCTGGAATCTGAATGGGCTGTAGGACAACTCCTGGTCTCTGGTGTTCTGCTTTAACTCTCTGACATGTCAGGCAGGTGCTGACATACTTAGCTATGTCTCTCTTCATCCCTGACCACCAAAATCTTCTTTTCAAATCCTGGTACATCTTAGTGGAACCAGGATGCATTAAGTAGGAAGTTCCATGGGCTTCTTCAAGAATCTTCTTTCTCAGCTCTTCATGATTGGGGACGCATAAACGGTCACCATAGTAGAGTATCCCACTGTCAGATACTCTAAACTCTTTACTCACTCCTTCTTGCATCTCCTGCTTGATCCTTTGGATATCAGAATCCTCAGCTTGCTCTTTCTGTATCTCTTCAAGCAAAGTCGACTCTAGTGTCAATAGAGCTAGCTACCCATCAATAATCTCCACTCCATAATCTACTATCTCCTTTTGTAATGGTGGTGCCAATGATGATAAGGACATCAAAGTGGCACAAGTCTTTCTACTCAGTGCATCTGCTACTCTATTTGCCTTACCAGGGTGGTAAAGAATCTCACAGTCATAGTCCTTCACTAACTCAAGCCATCTTCGCTGTCTCATATTGAGGTCTTTCTGAGTGAAGAAATTTTTCAGACTCTGGTGATTTGTATAAATCTTACACTGCACTCCATACAAGTAATGCCTCCATATCTTTAGAGCAATGAATACAGCTGCCAACTCCAGATCATGAGTGGGGTAATTCTTTTCATAGTCCTTGAGTTGCCTGGAAGCATAAGCTATGACCTTGCCTTCTTGCATAAGGACTGCTCCAAGTCCTAGCTTTGATGCATCACTGTATATATCAAAGCTCTTATCACCTTCGGGTACTGTAAGGATAGGAGCGCTGGTCAGTCTCTTCTTCAACTCAAGGAAGCACTGCTCACAGTCCTCAGTCCACTCATACTTCTTATTCTTTCTGGTAAGGGCTGTAAGTGGAGAAGCTATCTTTGAAAAGTCCTCTACAATCCTTCTGTAGTACCCTGCCAAACCCAGAAAACTTCTGATCTCACTGACATTCTTTGGTCGACTCCAGTTACTAACTGCTTCAATCTTGGCTGGGTCTACCATAATACCTTCCTTGGAAATGATGTGGCCTAGGAAGGCCACCTGGTCAAGCCAAAACTCACACTTTGAGAATTTGGCGTACAACTCCTTCTGATGTAAGGTTTGCAATACCATCTTCAGGTGTTCGGCATGTTCTTCCTGAGTCTTTGAATACACTAGGATATCATCAATAAAGACAATGACGAACTTGTCCAGAAAATCCTTGAACACTCTATTCATTAGATCCATAAACGTCGCAGGGGCGTTTGTCACTCCAAAGGGCATGACCACAAACTCGTAGTGCCCATATCTTGTACTGAAAGCAGTCCTTGGCACATCACTCTCCTTCACTTGAGTTGATGGTAACCTGATCGCAGATCTATTTTGGAGAACACCGTGGCTCCCTTCAACTGATCGAATAAATCATCTATCCTTGGCAACGGATATCTGTTCTTGATGGTTACCTTATTCAAAGCTCGATAATCTATGTACATTCGCATAGATCCATCCTTCTTCTTGACGAACAATACAGGAGCTCCCCAAGGTGAATGACTAGGGCGGATGAAACCCTTGTCGAGCAGCTCTTGCAATTGTTCTTGCAATTCTTTCAGTTCTGCTGGCGCCATGCGATAAGGTGCCTTCGAAATTGGGTTGGTTCCTGGGGCCAACTCAATTTCAAACTCAATTTCCCGATTGGGAGGGAGTCCTGGTAACTCTTCAGGAAACACCTCAGGATAGTCACAGACTACCCTCACTTCTTCTCTCTTCAACCCTTCTCCTTGACTTGCATCCACTATATGAGCTAGAAAACCAGAGCACCCCTTCTCTAACATTCTCTGAGCTTGTAAGGTAGATAAGAACCTTTTTGTCTTTCTCTTTGGGTCTCCAATAAACTCGAATGGAGGTTCTACTTCTGGTGTGAACTTGACTCTTCTCTTGCGGCAATCTATAGAAGCATTGTACTTGCTCAAGAAATCCATCCCTAAAATGATATCGTAATCCTTCATCTCAAGGACTACTAAATCACTTTAGAGTTCTCAGTTGGAAATCAGAATTAATACAGCTCTTAGCCACTGAGTTGAGGCCATGACCTCTCTCGAAGGTAAGGTCATTAAGAACTTCATCGTTTATCATTTCTGGTGACCTTTATACTGTTATTAGTCCCTCCGAGGTCTGCGGCCCACTAACACCGCTGGCCACCTTGAACGCTATCTCAGTCCGTAACATCTTGAGCATTAGCCTGACTCTTTCTCTTTCAGTGCCAACTAGCTCTAGGCACAGACAAGCTAGTCGGTTGAACTTCCTTACTGCTTCATCCACGGATAGTTCTCCAGGTATGAACTCCGTGAATTCATCATAATGCTTGTTGGTTACTCGTATATGAATGTATTCTTCAAAGAACTCGATCTCGAAGTCGGCCCATGTCATTTGGCTGACATTTCTCTTGGCCTAGACTCTCTCCCATCAAAATCTAGCATCTCCGGTAAGGCAGAAGGAGGCGCACATTATCTTTTCTACCTCCGGCCAGTCCAGTTGCTCTACTATGCTTTCCAACATTTTGAACCATGCATGAGAATCCCATGATTCACTTGTGCCTGAGAAGTTCTCTGGCTTCAGTTTCTACCACTGGATGAGGTATGCTTCTTGCCTTACCCCCCTTGCCAGGACTATAGATGTAACCGATGGATCGTCGGTCACAACTGTCGGTCACAACTGGTGCCACTACATTCTCCACCGACCGGGTAATGGGAGCGGCCTACTGGTTAGTCATCATGGTGGGATTAACTTGCTGCTATTCTACTACTTACCTTTTGTAACCGAGCCACCACCTCTAAAAGATTTGGTGGTGGTACTGACTCTGTTGCCTCTTGCCCTATAGGAGCTTGCTCCTCGTTTTGGGCCTTTCTAGGACGTCCTCAAATGTATAACTTAACACTTAATGGTAATGTTCCCAAACTTGTTTTAGGATATAACAAGTACTTGGTCTTGATTCTTTTCTCATTTCTTAGTCCTAGAACTCGTTCTAGGGCTTAGTAAGACCTTGGTCTTACTCAAAACTTTTATCAAGCACCTTGCGTGCCATAATCCCAAAACTTGCTTTTGGGCAAATCAAGACCTTGGACTTGCTATACTAAGATCACAACATGAAGGACGTCCTCTTGGCATTTTCTTACTCTACATCTTGAAGAAAATAAAAGCTCATTATCTCTTACTAACTTACTTCATTATCTCCCTGCACATATTAGCATATAATAATACTAACATACTTCCTTATCATCATGCACTTACTGATACTAGCAGTCAATAATGAAAAGCATACAAAACTACAACATATGAACTTCTTACTTGGCAGGCGGCAGGATTGATGCTTGATGACAGTGTGGCGGAAGGGTGGAAACTTTGCTCTGATACCACTCTGTGATGACCCCGACTTCTCTACCCTATACTTAAGCCGGATCGTCGTTCTTTAATACCTTCACCTTTACTCACTTAACCTTAACCTTTAACATCACCAATCAAAATATTGCTAAAGACATACACAAATCATATACTTTCAAGACATACAAAGATATAACTCCATTTCTATACTCTGTACTAGTTTTATAAATATCATAGCAACTCAAAACAAATCTAATGACTTGAAATTAGAATCTTTACGAAATTTAACAAAACTACCAAACCATAGGAAATCATGCTAAAGATTTTATCAACTTTTGACTCTATGCGGAAGTTAAACACAATGTTCACATTTTACCAATCAAAATATTAAACTCCAAGTTTCTAAACTTTAGAATCAAAATATTAAATATCTAAGCCTTAACCTAACGGATCTCTTCCACGGTTCCACCGCCACTGAGCATCAATGCAAGTCCTGGTCACCTCCATAACTTATGCTTTTTCTTTACCTTTTTCTGCAATAGGAGAAAATGCAACTAATAACCAAAATTCTTAGTAAGTAAATCCTAAACTCACAAATCCATGCTATCAACAATAAACATGTTCATTTCAAAGAATGCTTACTTCCAAAATACATGCACATGGGAAAACTTTCATATTCTTATCATGCTCAATCATGTTGAAAACATTACTTGCATAAAACATTTGCAAACTTAACATGCTCATACATTAAAACACTAACCTCTTTACTCTTACTCCTTATCATGCTTGCAAAGTATCAATGTGAACTTATTGAAATAAAGACATGTACTCAAAGCTAAAATACTTGTAAATACTTATATACTTGAAAATAATATTCAACTTTCTTTAGGCCTTGACATTGTACCATGGTATCAATGTACCAATTGCGCGCTTCTCTAATAGGTTGTGGGGTAGCTAGCCACCACACCCTATTAGAGCTTCTTTCTAACTTTCTGTGGGCCTTCCATTTGCCCGGTACATGTCACTTTCCGAAAATAAAATACTTTCTTACTATACTACTTATACGTATCAAACCATCTTACTTTTGCATAAATTTTGCACTTAACACCTTTACCTTTCTTACTTGAGACTTTCATCGAGCACCTTGCATGCCCTTAATCCCAACCTCATTTTTGGGACTTTTCAAAAATTAAATCTTATCATGCTTAGCTTACATACACCAAATCTAAACCAATTAAATTTCTATCATGAGAAAACATGCATCTTTAAAAACTTAAAACACACGATAACGATAATCTTAAAGCATGCATCATAAAACATGGTTCTACAACAAGAACTTATATACGAAAACTACTCCTATTGCAGGTGAGAGATCTACTTACCCTTATCTTGAAGAAAACTCACTAAATCGAGGTATAAACCTAGCGTAGAACTCCTCTCTTCTTCCTTGTGAGAAACCTCCACTCTTTGGCCCTAGGGAGAAACCCTAGATTCTCTCTACTCAAGGGGAAAGAGAAGAAGAAGAAGAACTCCTTGGCTTCCTCTGTTTTCGCAGCCCCTCCCTCGCCCTCTTCTCGCACGCAGCTGCCAACAAGCCCTAATCCCACTTACGTGACTTAAGCGGGGTTAATATATCTCTTAATGAAAAGGCCTAACTACCCTATAACATTATTTCTCTCCATCCTTTTTTGTGCTTGATACCCCTGACCTTTCGGTTAGCCGAGCCCGCTAAAGGCCTTGGCCAGCTGCGTGGTCGTGAGGTTGAACCTCTTCGCGACCATTAATTAATTTTTTTCAAATTTTATTCCGAAAAATGCTAGAAAAATTCCTAAAAATCCATAATAATACCAGAAAATTATTGGGTATTACAGTTCGAACAACATCGCTCTCAACGCTCCAAGCACTTTCATTCATGCACTACGCTCCGACAACCTCCGACCTCGAGATTCTAGCACCGACGACGACCCTCTGCTCCGAAATTCGATCCACCTCGGGCGTCGGTAAATTTAAATTACGAAAGTGTTGTTAATTCAATTTTCAATTCTATATCTGTATTGTCAAGTTGTAAAAGATTTTCCGAATATAGAATTGCCCAAAGTAAACGGTCAAGGACCGTGGGCCTTGGAGTAGGAGCTGACCGCGACTCCGAACTAAGTAAAACCAACTTGTGTTCGTGATTGGTTTATTATTTTCCGCTGCGTATTTTCTCTATTTTTTTCGAAAAATTTGATCTCGATATTCACCCCCCCTCTATCGAGTTTCTACGATCCAACAAAAACTGCTCTGTTGGCGGTTTCACCAAGGTTGAGCAACCCGCTCTGATACCACTTGTGGGATCATTGTAATCGATAAAGGTGGGGGTGAATAGGATTACTAAATTTTTTTGAAACAACAGAATACACAGCGGAAGAATAACGAAACAATGATAACAAGTTCTTTTTTACTTGGTTCAGAGTCTTTAATGACTCCTACTCCAAGACCCACGATCCTTGACCGTTTTTGTTGGAAAATTCTATAATTTGAATAAGAGTTACAAATATATAATTCCAGTACAAAATTAAACAACGAATTTAAATTATACCAACGACACAAGAAAGGTTGCAGAGCGTCTTCGGTAGTGTGTCGTCAATCTTTATCATTGGCGGCGCGGGAAACTCGAGCACGGAAGAGATTCGGAGAGCGTTGGAGTGCTTGAGTCGCAAGAAAGCTGTTCTGAGTGGATGTCAGTTGTTGTGGAAAGCAAAGGGGTGAAGCCCCTTACATAGCCTATTCTCGGGTGCCTGAGGCTTATTGGTGCCTGCCACGTGTAGCGAATCGGGCGTGTTCATATCTGCAAACTCGACCAAACCTCTATCTTCGGTCTTGAGCACTTGGGACCTCTGAGGTGCCTGATGGCTCACGGGCACCTGAGTTGCTAACGTGGTAACCTGCCAGCTCAGCCACTCACCCGCTGGAAATGCCTCAGCACAGGCGCTTGGTATCTCGGGCGCCTGAACCCTTTCAGGCGCCTGGGATGCAGCAGTTACTTCCTTTCACTCCTGCAACCAGGGTTAGTCCAAGAACAGTATAACATAGATAATAAGTGAATGAATAACAGCCGGAACTATCTTGGTTCTGACTTTGGATTTCAAAATGAAACCCTAGGTCGAACCGACGCCTACTGTTCCCACTTCTAGGAAACACATCATCACCTACTCCTCTTAGGAGAAATTACCTTTTGCCAACCGGCTCCTCCGGTTAGACTTTTACTCGACCAATGAGATTGCCAGATCTCGAGACGTCCGTACCTCGACCCGCCTCTACTTCTGTCTGCAATCGTCGCTCGGCTAAGACTCCTTCCCAATCTTCCGGATTAGGACTTCGTTGCCTAGTCCATGACCAGGATTTCTTGCCCAACCCTTGGCCGGGTCTTCTTGCTCAACCCTGCAGGTCAAGACTTCGTGCCTAGGTAAACTAGGACTTTACTGCACACTTGATAAATCCATTAGATCACAATATAAACTTAACTTTGAACCTTTTGTCATTATCAAAACCAGGTTCGATCTGATGCTTCCGGCACCAACAACATCAAATCAAAATTTATCAACAGATGAACGCTGGCTGCATGAATAAACTTCTATCCATTGGAGGCGCCCTGGGTGACAACTGAGACACCCTAAGTGTCACGTCAGCAAATGGTCACTTTGACTGTTGGGCTATAAATAGCCCCGTAGAGCTAGGAATTATTCATAATAACTGTGCGTATTCATTTTTCCTACTCTATTTTAGAGCTTTCTAATGTCTGTAAGAGGCTTCTCCGCTTTCCACAAAGGAGTTTTTGATAGTATGCTTCAACCACCTTGGATTAATAACCTCCCTTGTTGCAACCAAGTAAAAACTCTAGTAGTCTCTTATTTATTTTTTGTTGTTATTTTTAATTGTTTAATTAATTTGTTATTCTTGCTAAGTTCCAAAAGCAAAAGAAGATTCTAATTTCATTGCAGGGCTATTCACCCCTTGTAGCTGGCTTACCAAGACCTACAATTGGTATTAGAGCTCAACTGCTTCAGGAGGATTCACTGTCTCCTAAAGCAACAAGATGATGGTCGGATCTAGCATCTACCCGCCGAAGTTTAAAGGAGGCTTTGCCACGTGGAAAAAGAAAATGGAGGTATACTTTAAAACATACTTTGATATTTTACTAATAATTAAATATGGTTTTGAAGCACCTAAGAATAAATACGAAGGAGAAATTAAAGAATACCGCTGGATCAAAAAGCAGCGAGAAGACTTCTTAGAAAATGGTAAGGCAGAGTTTCATCTACTAAGTGTACTAGTACCGCAATAATTTAACCAAGTTGATGATTATGACTTCGCTAAGGAACTTTGGAAAAGTTTCTGGAACTCTACGAAGGAATCTTGGAAGCTAAACTAGTGAAATGAGACTTGCTTTGGAATCAACTAACGAGCCTCCGAATGCAAGAATGAGAAACTGTGGCCCAACTTCACACAAAAATCAAGAAGCTGATTACCAGACTCATGAATCTCAGGGAAATAGTAACAAATTAAGATTCGCTAAGGTATGGATTAATGTATTTCCAAGAACACTAGAATGGACCTCCATAGTAGATGCTTACTACATTTCCAAGGATCTCGAGGTAAGTAACTTAAATAATTTATTTTTCACTTTTAAATTACATGAGTCTAGATGTGCAAGTGTAAGAAAAGATAAAGAGCCAAAGAACAACATTGCCTTGAACATAAGAAAGGTTGAACCAAATTCAGAGTCGTCTCTCAACGAGGATCAAAAAACCTATATGGTAAGAAAATTCAAGAAGTTTTTTTTCTAACAAGCTTAATGAGATGCAGGCTAAGAAAAATCGTCGATGTAAAAAAAAGATCAGATATTGCTACTGTGACAAAAAGGAAATATCAAGAACAACTGCCCAAAATTGAAGAACACGAATAAAGGGCCAAGGAAGTCCAAGCATTAAAACCTTAAAGCAACATGGGATAAATCGTCATCGAAATAGTCCTAACTCGAGGAATACGGCAGACTAGCACTAATGGCCAGTCACCAAGAATTGGATGACGAAGCAACCTCAGAAGAAAGCATCGGGGGAGCTCCATCAGAAGATAGCAACGATGAAGGGGGAGCTTCAAGCTTCAAATCAGATATGGTAAGTGAGATATGTCTACAACTATATTTAGGTACTAAACTAATGACTAAATTTGTTTGCAGGTTAAGTTCTAAATATGTAGATCTAAAAAGAAAATTAGTCACTACATACCCACTAGAGCTATATGACAGCATAAAAATATAAAATACAAATTTGAAACAACAAATTAAAATATTGAAAAAAGATCTTGCAAGCTTAAATGTTTCAAACAACCTAAAAAGAAATTTTATATATACTAGAGGACTTAATTAGTATTTGAGAAAGTATAGAGGCCAAATTACAAAAATACCAAAAAACTATGTTCCAACAAAATTTTTAGTAAATTCAGTAGGTAGAGATCGATATATATTGAATCCATAATCTATTTTAAATTGTTAGATCTTTTTTTTATGTAGGCTAGAAATTAGTATTTTAATTTGCTATTAACTTGAAAAATCTTTCAAATTGTTTTTTGGATTTAATTTAGTTTTAAATTTTTCTATAATTGGAACATATCATATCTATTCAAAAAAAATTTTGGGGATTTTTTTTTACCATTAGACGATTTTTTGTGATTTTTTATTGAAAATAAAATTTTTAATTTAAAAAATATCTCAAAGATTATTTTTGAAAACCCTATTTTTTTCAAAAATTGTCCTTTATATTTTGACTATTGACAAAAATTAGAAAAAAATTTTTTATGTCAAAATCTAATATTAAAAATTATTTTCCAAAAATTTTTGTGATAGTAATCATTTTTTTTTACTCAGAAAATTTATTTCTTTTTATGAAAATTTTTACTGAGGCTGATTGACCATTTCAACACTTTGACAAAATTTTTGAAAATTTTCACATAATAGATAATTTTCTATATATTTTTTTTTAAAAAATAAATTTTAAATTTTATTTTTTAAATAAATGTTTTATGAGTCTAATTTTCCAGCTACTCTATGTTAGATTTTACATAAGCAAAAAAATCAGCAACTCTTCTTGCTTAAGAAATATTTTTTATGATTTTATCTTTAAAAAAGTAACTTTGCTAAGTATAGGTATTTTTTGAAATTTGAGATTTAAATATTGTTTAAGTTGTAAAATCTTTTCAAAATTTTCAAAAATTCTAATTTTATGTCTAACTACCCCTTAGAATTTTTTTAGGTTTTAAAAAAAAACTTTTTGCTATTTTGTTTAACCTTGCTGTTGATATGAGTAAATAAGGAGACGAGAGTTAAGTTTGTAGGACAGTTGAGAATAAAGTGGGGGGGGGGGGGGGGGGGGGGTTGAAGCTCGTTGTAAAACTTTTTTTTTCCTTTTGAAAAACCAAAGTGATATAGCAGCGAAAACAAGTAAAGGACACGAGTTATTTTTACTTGGTTCGGAGCCTTCATAGACTCCTACTCCAAGGTCCGCCATCGTTGATTGCTTTCGATGGGCAATCACTATAATTCTTGTTCGAAACTTCGAAAGGAGAAGTCGAATACAATATTAAATTTATCGACAGATGTATAATGAAACTTGAAGCTTGTTGTCAGAGTTGCTCTTGGCACAGTGACTTGCTTGAAGATGATCTTGGTGCAGAGCATAAAAAAGAGAACTTTTCATGTAGTTGAAAAGTTATTGTCAATTGAACCTTTGAGCCTCATTTTATAGCCGAACCAAACCAAACAATTCTGGGAATTATCGTTCCGTCGACTGATCCCTCTAATCCATTGATGAAATCTCCTACGAATCTTCCTTGGTTCATGTCCAGCTTTGTGATCCAAAATCCACTTAATTCGTCAACAGGACAACCCATTTTGTTGACAGAACCCTAATTTTACTTTTCTAATTGATCTAGCTGTGATGGCCATCATGTCAGAGTATTAATATTCCGTCGACTGATCACATCTTTCAATTGATGGAATACCCCTTCCTTTTCTTCCTTGAAACAACCTAAACTAGTCTGGTTTTGTCTTGATCCGTCGACTGATCATGTTGATCAGTCGACAGAACCACTTTTTTCTTTTAGGTTCTATTTCGGAATTCACATTTCTACATTTACCTGGATCCATTGATGGAACAATATTTCTTGTAAAATAATGTTAGCATAATATTTACCTGCAAAATAAGGATAGAACAAATATGAATATGCATGAGAAAATCCTTATTCGAATTTTAATTGGATCTCGACTTAGGTTTTCGTAATGACCCTAAGTTGGATCAACGTCTAAGTCTCAAATGAGACTCATCCTCATAGATTCTCTACACAATAGTTTCTTACCTTGCTTACCATGTCTGATCTCAGGTACTTGATGTCTGATCACTAACCCACCAGGTCATTCCTCACCTCGATGTCTAGTCTACACTGATCCACCGAGTCCTCTTGCTAGATTTTCAATATGATCTTTCTGCCAGTCCAATTTTCTTGACCCATTTGGACTTTCTGCCTAGTGTCTGATCCTCTAGATCCATCAGAGTAATCCTGCCTACAAACTCATTGAAGCATTTCAAATACATATGTTCTTACTTTAATCTTTTTGCTATATATCAAAATATAGGCTTGACCATTAGTGTGTTTTGCATTAACAAAGTTAAGGGGAGGTCATTGCAATATTTTACTTGAAATTTGATTACAAAAATTAACTTATACTTAATTACATAATTAGTTTTATTGTTTTCATAAACAATGATATTCCTTGTTTTGTTTACCCGGTCTAACTTAACTTGCTTTGATGCACATCAAAAATGGAGAGATTGTAAGTATTCTAAGTTGATTTTGATATGATCAACTGAGTCAAATTAGATCTTGTTGTGTTTGATCCTTATGTCTAAATGTTCAAGAGCTTTGAAGCACAATAAGTTGAGCAAACATGCAGCAAACAAGAAGCATGACATGACAGAGAGTCGAAGGGCTTGGTGTATCTGAGGGACGAGGAGTTATAGAAGTGTACACTTGTGGATGAAAAGGGCATACGTGATGTCCGAGAGACGAGAAGTAGGGGAGGAAATTTGTTCGAGGAGAAGGTCAGAGTTGGGTTTGGGTGAGCTCAACTCCAGACGACCGGAGCATCACCCAAGCAAGCGGAGTCTAAAAAGGTCAACTCGGAGACTAACCTTGAAGACTCGAGGTGCCTCAGTTGAGACTAAGAGCCCCTTGGTTGTAAAGATTGGAGATGCCACTGAAAGCAACTAAGGCACCTCAGTTTTGATTGAGGGCATCCTAGTTTTGAACTAAGGCACCCTCGGTTGAAACTGAGGCGCCTCATATCAATAGTTATCAACAGATGAACATGGGGTTGTGCAGATAAACTTCCATCCGTTGGAGGCACCCTAGGTGACGACTGAGGCACCCTAAGTGCTACGTTAGCAAATGGTCTCTTTGACCGTTGGGCTATAAATAGCTCATAGAGCTAGGAATTATTCATAACAACCGCACGTATTCATTTTTCCTACTCTATTTCTGAGCTTTCTAATGTCTATAAGAGGCTTCTCTGCCTTCCATAAGGAAATTTTGATAGTGAGCTTCAACCACCTTGGATAGCAACCTCGCTGGCTATAACCAAGTAAAAACTCTGCTAATCTCTTAATTATTTTATGTTGTTATTTTTAACTATTTAATTAATTTATTATCCTTGCTAAGTTCCAAAAGCAAGAGAAGATTCTAACTTCTTTGCAAGGCTATTCATCCATCTCTAATAGGCCTACCAGGACCTATATATCTCACATCAAAGCAAAAAATGTTTAAATAGCTTAAAACTGCCTAAAGATGCAAAAAGATGAAAATAACCCTAATAAAAAAAGACAAAAATCTTTAGAGCCTTCGAAAATGCCTTAAATGACATTTTTAGGTCTCAAGACGAGAGGGATTATAGGCTACATTCAATAAGAAATTGTAGATATCTGAACGAGCTTTGATTTGACTAGTTATAGTTGTTGTGATCCTCAGCTCGAGATTAGCCCGGGTAGATTACCAAGGATGGCTCCCTATTACCCCTACTACTCAGTAGAGAAGTTGACTTGGCTTGACGTGACTTTTACGCCATCTACTTTATGGGAATATCCCATCCGAATGTTGGTGTAATCTACCTTTGACCAAGGTTGACCAAACTAGAGTTGCCTTGAGTTGAGTTTCAATGTTTGATCAATATGTTAGTGACGTTAGATAGAATAGCAACTATTCTGTGGGCTCGTTTCCTCAGAGGAATTGTAGCGAAAGATGTAGACAATTTGATAAATGCCCGCCTCTAGGTTTAAATGAAATTTTACCAAAACAAAAGAGAATATCTAACATCAACCCAATCAAGTGTTTAAACAACTTAAATGGGGATGTAAAACGATGAAAATAGCCCTAATAAAAAAGATTAATTTTCATAGCCTCCTAAAAGGTCTTAAATGACATTTTTGGGTCATGACAAGACGGGGAATATATGTTACACCCGATAATAAATTGTAGATATCTAAACGAGCTTCGATTTGACTGATTGTAGCAGTTGTGGTTCATCCCGAGTCAAAAGTTATAGTCTGTCAACGTTCTAGACTTGTTTGCTCCGCATCCACGCACAGGATGGAACGATCATGTCAAATAACACAAGTTGGCCATGTTTCTTGCTCGACTGCTCCATGTCAAGGTACAACATTGGGTATGACCGTGTTGGATAACACAAGCTAGTCGTGTTCCCTACTAGAAGTCTCAGCTGCTTCGAGTCAAGGCACGAGATGAAGCACCCCCATGACAGGGGTGTTGATTATGTTCTTCACTAGCAGCCTCGGTTGCTCCTCATCAAAGTGTAAAATGAAGCATGGCAGCCTCGTGTCAAGGCACAAGAGGGAGCATGGTAGTGTTAGATAACGCAGACTAGTCATTCTCCTAGATCCTCATGCATCAATTAGTTGATTGAGTAAAAAGTCCAAGTGGGTCATGGTTGACCATACTTTTGATAGTCAAAAGTCCAACTAGGAGTTGATATGAGACAAGAAGTCCAAGTGGGTAATGGTTGACTAAACACTATTGGTGTAAAAAGCATTAGACATGAACAATCTGTTGGGTCATGGATTTCGGGTCGCACGTGGGAAACCTCTCCATGTCCACGGATTAAAAATTTTCAATCTGAATGGAGAACAATTTCCCAAACGACCGTCTCATCATCGTTCTAACCGATTCGAGCGACCGCTTGAACAAACGTGTTGTTCTAGCAATCAATCTCGTCCAACCGATTAGCCACGGAATAGACGATGAGTGGATCGTCGATTTTTGTATTTATCATCGGGGTCCAACACAATTAATTGACATAATTAATTAAGTAATAATAATCATGCAATCAATTAAACACATGTAATAATAGTAAGATCAAACGAAAGGAACCAAAACAAGAAGTTATACCTTCCCGTTTATCTTGCGATCTTCTATTGTATGACCCAACCTCTTCTTGGACGTCATGTGGGCGACGATCTTCCAAGAACCAGAGTCACCAAGGCCACCAACTCTCCTCCTCCAAAGTTACACCGAAACCCTAGGTTTAGAGTTGCCACTGGCCAACTCAAGAGGAAGTCTTCTCCTTCCTTCTACTTGCACTGACCACTCCTCCTCCTAGCTCCAAGCTTGCGCACGCCAAGGAGGAAGAAGAGAAGAAAATAAAGAAGAAGAAATAGAAGAAGAAGAGAAGAATTCTCTTCCTCTTCCAAGCCCTTGCCGCCGCCGACCACTATTCTTCTTCCCTACCGTCGGCGCCTAAATGAGTGCTTCTCCTTGCCGCCGACCACCCTAACTCCACCTGGTTGTGCTCACACAAGAGAGGGAGAAGAGAGGAAGAGAAGAAGAAGAAGAAGAAGAAGCCTTCTTCTTCCCTATTGAGAGCCCTCTTCTTCCTTTCTATCGGCGCCACCCAAGCCCTAGGAGAGAGAGAGAGGAAGAGAGAATAGGAGAGAGAGGCATAGGGTTTGTTGTGTGTTGGATGCCTTGGTCTCATGACTCCATGAGGTATATGTAGGCTGCAATAGGGACCATGAGGAGGAGTTGGATCTTGGCCACCCAATGGATCAAGGCCCGATCCATTAATGATGATCCATTCCACTAAAGGATCACCATTGAATTACCTCACCAACCCCCATATTTAAATATGAGTTCAACATATTATGAGTACAAAATTCTTCCCATATTTAAGATATCGAATGTTCGTTAATTAATTAAATTACTGATAATTTAATTAATTAACATCTAACTCCATGAGTAATACCACTCAAGCTTATCATCATGTCGGACCAAGTCCACCTGCAGGATTTAACATGATGAACTTTATGAGCTCCTCAAGGGAACATCATCAACCTAACGCATCAGGAAATAGTTTCCTTCTATAATCAACGACACACCATGTAATAATAATATTATTTCCCAACTTACCGTGCCTATCGATTTAACCAATAAATCTCGCCCACTGGTAAATCAATGAAATAAATATTAAGTACATGTGCCTGTCATTATATTAGGATTAAGAGCATGTACTCCATAATACCTGAGGTCTGATTCAATTATATAGTCAGTATAAATTGAATCACCTCTATATCGGTCATGCTCAATACACACAAAGTGTACTAGTGTAATTCTATGGTCAAGTTAAACCAATACCAAATTACACTATAACCATCCCAATGGTTTGTCCAAAACCATGTCGGTTGTGAGCCTTTACTTATACTCTATAAGGGACTGATAGTATGATCTTCTATGTGACAATGATGCACACGGATTAGGTGTCATGAATGTGGGTCTCAAAATTTAGTTATGTGTGAAAAGCTGGAAACCCTTTTTGCAATCAAAGAATGAAAACGTAGTAAAGGGGCTACAGGTCGTATTTTTCCTAGGGCTAGTTGAGAATGTTTGATTCTTGCTAGAGTTTATGTGTCGTTTGTGAATTTTGGGTTTCAAATAAAATTGGGTTTTGGGGTTGCAAGCATGAAATGAAATAGCAATAAAAATAAAGAGAGAAGAAAATGAACTAGGCAAGTTTAAGTTAGGTAATGTCAACTAATGGGCTCAAACAATGATAAACTTGATCAACCAAAACACTTAACCGAATTTTAAAACCAATACTGCCATCAAATGCAAAAGGACTCTACAAATCATGTTGAACTTCAAGATCTACCACTCAAAACCAAAACATTCACTTGATATCAAATGCAGCCATGGAATAACTTGGCATGCAAAGGAAACAATTTATGTGCAGATATGATCTATAATTCAGAAACGATCCAATTTCGAATGCAACTGTTTTCAATCACAACGAGGCACTAGAAGATAAGTTTAATTCTGATACTGAATAGTGCTAAGGCTTTCCTTGATACCAACATGCAGGCAGACAAGCTGAAATTGCCGCAAAGAAGTTACAATTCAGAAATGCAATGAATGCAGAGAAACTGATTCAAGCTCAAACTGATTCCAAAAACTGATGTGCAGCAATGAATAAATGCAGGGATGACTAATGGAATTCAGAACTCAAAGGCTAAGCACGTCAGACACAAAACTTGTTCAGAAATCATGCGCATGAATGCAAAACAAATTCAGAGATGATACGATTTCTAAAACAACTTGCAATTGAGATTAATTATATCAAACTAACATTCAGGAATGCTTCAGAAATAAACTACACTCACTGACATAGAATTTAGGAACTAAAAAAAAACTGATACGCAACATGAAAGAACTGATACGCACGGAAGAAGATGAAACTGAAAACATAAAACTGATACGCCAGCAATAAAAATGGAACACAATCAAAGAAACATGAAATCAACTGTAATTGAAAACACTTGTTCACTAAACAAGCTACCTACTGATTAACTTGCAGGAATTAAACCTAATTTACACAGAATCGAATTGTAAAAACAAACTACAGCAGCTGATAAAAAATCAGAAATTAAACAACATGCAGAAATGGAAATTACAGCTATTTAACAGAAATTAAATAAAGAAACTATCATCAACTCCTTCTCATAGCTCAAGAACTCCTTGTTTGTCACGCAAGGGTGAGCCTCGAACCCCTAAGCTCAACAAACCGATGGGAAAACTGAATTTACGAATCGAACCAACTCAGCTCTGCTCAAATCTGAAAACCCCTTCAATCTCCTCAATCTAGCTTTGTCCAATTGTTCTGATGGCTTGGGAATGATCCGAGCTTACCTGAGAACCCCTCCAGATAGCTCAGATTGATTAAGGATGGAACAAACCCAGATTCACGGCAATCAATGACAAATTTGATGAGACCTCAATCAGCTCTGTTCTTGGGCAATTTAGGGCTGGAAACTTCACGGCAACAGCCTCCCAAAGATCTGGAACTTGCTCTAAGATCGGAATTGATGGGTCACGCCTTCAGATTGAAGAAAATTGGAGCAAAATGGAAGAAAAAAAATGAAAAACAGTGAAGAACTATGTTACGGCAAAGAAGACGCGACGAAGCTGAACTGAGGAGATTTTTTGATTAAATACTTAACAATGGACGTCCCAGATTGATTTGGATGAATCCAACGGCTGATCTTCATCCGATCTGACCCAAACTTTCCAGATGTTGATCAAGGGTCAGGATCTTCCTCGTGGTGGCTCGGATCCTCCAGATTTGCAACGGATGGTCCAGATCAACCTAATCTTAAATGGACAGTCTAGAACCCTCTGAGCTTGATCCAACGGTTGAATGAGCTCTGATTGGGATGAAACCTTCAGATCTTGATCAAAGTGCTTGATCAATCCTAATCCTAGCTCGGATTGCCTCTGATGATCCCAGATTAATCAGATCTAGTCGCTTTTGAATCGGACGATCCAGATTAATCCGAAGCTTGATAACTCGATCCGGGTCCACTTCCGACTGAAGTTTAACCCAGTATGCCCTAGGTCCATGATCCTTTCATGCCTACAAAAATAGATCAAAAATTTAGTGGCCAAATAATCCAAATATGTAAAGATTTACAATTAAGTCCACAATAATGATAAGTCCTAGAACCTAGGGTAAATTCATAATTAAGTAAGTAAAATATGGGTCAAACTTGGATTTTAGTAACTAAAATAATCAATAAAATGGTACTTATCAACTCCCCCACACTTAAGCTTGAGCGTCTCGCGAAACCACTATGTATCCCTTAGATTTTCTTTAAGTATAATTAGAAGCAAATGAAAAGAAATTACCTAATGTTGTCAATTCTCAAAAATCTAAGCTCTATGGATTAGTATCTCGTCCTTAAATCAATAACTTAGCCTTTTCATCCATCATGAGTCATTGAGATGAATTTAACTCACTAGCCTTTCAAAGGAAATTTTTGTGGCTCTCTCCTTAAGTGCTAAGTTGATGATGGAAGTGGAGCTCACTCAAACATACATGCTTCTTGCACTACCATAGGCTTGCTTATTATCTACTCTCCACCATTATTCATGATTAGGATCAACATCTACAAAAACAAATGAAAGACATATAAAATGGTAAGAAATGGAGTAAAAGCCAAGGAAATAGAAAATTTGATGAAGTGGGAGACTTGGGTGCTCAAGATTGTTTCCAATGCACTTTGCTTCTCTTTACAGTCCTCTAGTGATATAAAAGTGTGGTGAAGTCTAATTTGAACAATGCCTTTGATTTGGATGAAGAAAACTTGGTTGGTTTCAATGTGCCAATCTTCCACCTTGCGTGCCAACTTTGCTTCCTTAATTCTCTTTTCTCATCATCATTTCCTTCTTTTCCTTTCTCTCCAGTAAAGTCAAAAATGTAATGGAACAAGGCTTTAATTCGGATGAGAAAAATATTCACTTGTTTCATGGTACCCACATTACATTCTTGTGCCATCTTGTTTCTCTTTTTTTTTCAAACTGTTTTCTATTTTTTTCTGCTCTCAAGTCTTCTAATGGAGCATTTCAGATCTTGCAAAACTCTAATTTCTTCATATCAGTTGGCATCTAGAAGTAGTTGAGCACTTAAAGTATTCCACTCAAAAATTCTGCTCAACAAGTTGAATTTTAGCCAACTTCATTCCATTTCCTGTTCTGCTTCGAAACTCCTAGCAGCCTCATTTTCCTTTGGCCTGATCAGCAATGAATGCTCTCGACACTTTTTGACATGTTCATGTGCTTCATTCCTTGATTCACAGCCTTGAAACCCAAAATTCAGCCTCATCTTGATACAAACTGTATTCTGAGCTTTTTGACACTGATTTTTTTTCTTTTTCTTTCCTAGCTGCATTCTCAGCTTGCTGCTCTTCAAAATTTTTGATGTTGTCGAGTGGTTTGTTCTGAATCCTTGTCAGCATTCCTTGCAGCAGTCACATTAGTTTCAAATTAATTCCACTGCACTTCAATTTCTGCACTGCACAGAATTTTTTCCTCCTCTGTTTTTGGCACAAATCCTCTGCAATGGTCTCAGATTTTTTGATTTTGGCACAAATTCTGCACAGATTCTCTGCCTTGATCAGATCTGGTCAGCTTAAAATTCAGACTCTATCAGATTGTTGCTGAACTTAGCTTCCACAATTCCAACTTCCCACTTCTTGATCCACACTTCACTTCTTGCGTGCCAACTTGTCTTGGGTTTGTTTTCTGATTTTTTTTCCTGTTTTGCTCTCAATTTCAGCTCCACGGCAGAGTCATTGCAAAACTCTGATTTCTCAAAATAAATACATCACATAGTAATGGAGAGTTAAATGCTTCACTAGGTGAGTTGATACACTGCCATTATTCTCTTCTTTGATCTCATCCTTCCTTTTTGGCACTGATTTTTTTTCTTTAAAATGGTGCATATTTTTTTCTTTGCTTGCCACTTAAATCTTCAAAATATGATAAGGAAGCTCGATCTCCAATTTCTTCCATCTCTCTTGCTCATTCTTGGCACCAAACTCACTCAAACTCATTCTTGGCACATGGAATTTGCAGATTTTTTTTTTCTCGACATGAATTGCCTCTTTGATATCAAATATTTCCAAAACACTAGTCACTCCCCCACACTTAATCCTTTGTCCGTCTCGGGCAAAGTAGCATTAAGAAACCTCCCAAACAACAAGTCCATATAAAAGCAAAGGTAAGAGTAGGAGATAAGTAAAGAAAAATAAAATAAACATGATTAGTGCTAAACATTGATGTGGAAAGGAAAATAAATGGATTAGTCTCTATAGATGTGATCCAATCATTGAAATTGGGTTTGAAAGAACCTAAGCAAGTTCTAGAGTACAATAACATGTATGTATCACAAAAATAAGGTTAATTCTCACTAGGCCAAAAATAATTCATCTCATGTCCTCAATTAAGAATCTAAAGCATAGTAGTACTCAAGCATCCAAGATTTCATCCATTAGCTCAAACCCTAAGTTTAAACAACCAAATTTAATTTATTTTTCAAGAGATTCTAAAATGCTATGGAGATAACCTAGAGGGATACATTTATTTCCACTCATGTTAGAAACAAATTTCCAAGAGAACTAACATGCATTTATTGACAAGGACTCAATTTAAAAGAAAATTCTACTTCTAGAAAGCATAAAACTGAAACATGCAATGAAAGAAAATACAAGAAAGAACAAACTCCCCTTTATTTCTGGTGGATGGAGGCTATCAAGAAGTAGCCTCCATCGTGGTAGTGGAGGAGTCTGGGTGGCTGAGAGAGCTTCCTTCATTTGTTCGACTTCATGGTATAGGGCTCCCCCACACTTAGACTTTACCGCAAAATGTTCAGGTGGCCGCAGGCGATTTAGGTACAATAGCCATTCAAGAGGTGGAGTGCTTTGAATTAAAGTAAGATCATCTCCTCCCTTTTTATGCCTTTTAAAAGTTCTTCCAGGAGGTTAGAGTCTGTTCAGATGGAGCACCCACTCCAGAAGTCTTCTGGACCCTACAAAACCATGTAATACCTCTCTCAAGCGTGCAGGGTCAGAAAGAAATGAAATAATATCAGTCTCTGCATGAAATGTATCCAAAACTGCATCATATCCAATAAAATCAATTCTTGGTGCCTCAATGAATTTTTCACAATTATTTTCTACAAAAATTGCATCAAGAAACTCATCACAAATAATGAAATCAATCTTTGGCACTTCAATAGAAATTTCACATTTATTTTCCACCAAGGATGTATCAAGCAATGTATTACAACCAATGAAATCAATTTTCGGTTCCTCAATAAGTATTTCACAATCAAATTCAGCATACGATATATCATGAGATTCATCACAACCAACAATATCAATTCTAGGCACTTCTAAAAATTTATCACACTCGGCATTTTCATGATATGTATCACCACATGCTTCATATTCAACAAGTTCAGCACTAGGTACCTCTATGAATTTTTCACAATCAAATTCTACAAAATATGTATCAATAAGTGTATTACAAACAATAAAATCAGTTTGAGGTACCTCTATGCAATTTTCAAAAGAATTAAGAGGAATGCTTACCTGATCATGCTGAAAAATACCTGGAGGTTCTAAAAGAGTGGATGTAATTATTGGCTCCTCCTGGAAATGTGCAATCTCCTCTTCAGGTTCGGGTTCTGGTGGACACTCAACTGGAACAGGTGATTCTTGGGTTCTTACTGTTGGATCGTGAAAAACTGATAGAGGGGGGGGTGAAAATCGGAAATCGCTCTTTTTCGAAAAACTAAGAGTAAGTGCACAGCGGAAATAAAAATACGAGACACAGCACAAAGACACAGTGGTTTTTACTTGGTTCGGAGCCTGTGTCGACTCCTACTCCAAGGCCCACGGTCGTTGACCGTTTACTTTGGGCAATTCTATATTCGCGCAAATAGGTTACAATGATTTCAATTACAAAGAGAGTGCAATAAAATAATAATAAAGTATTAAGCTCTTCGTTACCGACGTCCGGAGTGTATCGATTCTTTTCGGGGCAGCGGGACGTCGTCGGCTCGAGGTGAGGCGTTTCTGGAGCAAGGCGCGAGCGTGGAAGCTTTGGAATGAAGTTGATGTCAAGCTTGGGGTCGAGGGGTGCTATTTATAGCACCTAGGGCGCCCTGGACTTCGGGGGCGCCCTGCCACGTGTCAGCCGATCCGCGCTTCGCTCGGTCAAGTGTTATCCCATCGGAATAGGGATGAGGTTTGACCTCTGGGGCGCCCAGGTCGTAGAGGGCGCCTTGGCTGACTTCTTCCGCGCAGAAATCTCGCTGTGGATAAGCTGAAGCCTCGCAGTCTTGGGCGCGGAGGCGCCCTGGCTGCTGAGGGCGCCTTCACTGACGAAGGCGCCTTCGCTGCTGAGGGCGCCTTCACTGACGAAGGCGCCTTCGCTGCTGAGGGCGCCTTGCCCATTAAGCAGCCGAAGCTCTTTTTGCTTCGCTTGGTTTTGGTTCACCTTGAGGGCGCCCTGGACACTCAGGGCGCCTTACTCAGCTGCTGCCTCACTCCTTTGAGGCTCTCTGAGTTACAGACACACATTCCTTCGGTCCTGCATTCAGGGTTAGTCCAAAACACAATAAAACAATTAATTATTATTTTGTACAGCCTTAGCTGTCTTGGTTCTGACTTTGGTCTCCAAAATGGAGCCCTAGGTCGAACCGACGCCTACTGTTCCCTCGACGGGGAACGCGTCCTCACCTACTCCTCTCGGGAGAATTTACCTGATGCCAACCGTTCCTTTGGTTGGTCTTTTGCCTGACGGTCCTTTGTCAGGTCTTGTAAACTGGCAGTCCTTCGCCAGTTGCCTAGCAGTCCTTCGCTAGGGCTTTGGTGCTGGCAGTCCTTCGCCAGTGCCTAGCAGTCCTTCGCTAGGGCATGATGCTGGCAGTCCTTCGCCAGTTGCCTAGCAATCCTTCGCTAGGGCTTTCTTTCCTGGCATTCCTTTGCTAGTGCCTAGCAGTCCTTCGCTAGGGCGTTTCCTGCACACTTGATTAACTTGTTAGAAAACAAGAAAGACTTAACTTTTGACCTATGTTGCCATTATCAAAACACAGGTTTGACTTAGGTGCATTTCTGCACCAACAATCTCCCCCTTTTTGATTTATGGCAACCCTAGTTCAAAAAGTTAAGTTTAAGCAAAACATAACAAAGTTTTATCTTTTGTTCCCTCCCCCTGGAGGGAATCTCCCCCTAGATTTTTCAAAAGTTCGTGGGGAAAAAAAACCTTACTTGTACTTTGAAAACTTAAGTTTTAGATTCTTAGAAGTAACTTAAGTTAAAAATACATAGTAGAGTTTTTAAAGCATAATTAGAGTACTTGTTTAAAATTTTTAAATCTTAAGTTTTAAAGTACTCAAAATGTTAGCTTAAGTACTCGGTAAGATATAACAAGCTTAAGTACTTAGTAGGTTTTGAAACACTTTAGTACTTAACAATTTTGAAAAACTTAAGCTTTAGAGAAAAAATTTTGACAAGCTTAAGTTAGATCCTTTTGAAAGGCTAGAGTATTTTGCAAAATTTTGAAAGCTTAAAAAAAATTTTGAAGCTAGAGTACTTAGCAAAATTTTGAAAGCTTGAGTAGAGAATTTTGGAGTTAGAGTACTTAGCAAAATTTTGAAAGCTTGGAGCTAGAGTACTTAGCAAAAATTTTGAAAGCTTGAAAAAAAACTTAGCCAAAAATTTTGAAAGCTTGAAAAAAAGGTACTTAAATTTTGAAGCTAGAAAGCTTTTAAGAACTTAAGTACTTTTTCAAAAAGTTTAAGCTTTTTCATAAAGGATAAGTATGTTTTTGAACCTTTTTGAATAACGGAAAAATTTTGAAAAAAAATAATTTAAAATTTAGAAAAAAATAATTTTTCTCTTTTCCTATCTCTTTCTCTCCCCCTTTGCCATATATCAAAACAGATAAATACAGCATGAATAAAGAAAATAAATAACAATTTGCTGTACTGAATCAGTTAGATTTACACTAAATCAATCAATTTTCTCTGTTGGGACCTGTCTAACCCAATTAGCTACTTACTAACTGTTATATACAGTAGTTTTTGCTAGGGTTAGTCAAGTTAAGTGTTTCTGTTCAAGTTAGATTTTCTAAGCTTGACACTTAACTTGATTGCTGTATAAGTTGTATTTAGTGCCCCAATTACTGCAGATGCACTGACTTAAAGCATCTTGAATTAAGGCAAAGACCTAAGCATCTCAACCCTTTCTAGGTTATCAATCAAAAGTACCCTAAGGTGCTTGTGAGATGCTGGCTTCTAAGTCTATAGGTGCATGCAGTTCTACAGTTAGGGCCTAGGCTAGGTCCATTTTCGAAAAAGCCCTAATTTTAAAAGGGGGTAGTTTTTAAATAAAAATAACACTAAGTCGAAAAAAAAATGAAAACTGATTTTGAAATTGAGTAAAGCAATTTTTCAAATTCTATTTTAAAACCAATTTTAAGAATACTTTTAACCTATTCTACAGAACACAATCCTAACTGCCTTCTTAGTGAACTAAACTCTGATTCAGGTAAGGGTTTTGTGAATATATCAGCTAAGTTGGATTTAGAGTCAATATACTTAAGTACTATTTCACCCCTGGCTACATGGTCTCTAACAAAATGATGTTTGACTTCTATGTGTTTGGTTCTGGAGTGTTGGATTGGGTTCTTAGTTAAATTAATTGAACTTATATTGTCAATAAATACTTGAGTTTGGGTGTAGTTGAGTTGGAAGTCCTTAAGTGTGTGCATCATCCATAACAGTTGAGCAACACACTCTCCTAAGGCCACATACTCAGCTTCAGTTGTGGATAGAGCTACACAGTGTTGTTTTCTGCTGCACCAACTAACTAGACTTTGACCTAACAGTTGGCAGCTTCCACTTGTGCTCTTTCTATCTAATTTACAGCCAGCATAGTCAGAATCTGAGTATCCTGTCAAATCAAAAGTGGAGGTCCTAGAATACCAAATCCCTACATCTAGGGTGCCCTTTACATATCTTAGTATTCTTTTTAGGGCTGCTAAGTGCGTTTCCTTAGCACAGGTTTGGTATCTAGCACACATCCCTACAGCAAACAAAATATCAGGTCTACTGGCTGTAAGGTACAGTAGGCTACCTATCATACTCCTATAGAGTTTAAGGTCTACTGGTTTACCATCAGGGTCACTATCTATTTTTACATTAGTGGCCATAGGGGTACTTATACTTTTAGAGTTATCCATTTTAAATTTCTTTATTAACTCTTTAGCATATTTAAATTGATGAACGTAGTTGCCATCCCTAGTTTGTTTGATTTGTAGTCCTAGGAAAAAAGTAAGCTCACCAACCAAGCTCATTTCGAATTCTTCTTCCATTATCTTGACAAATTCTTTTAAGAAGTTGGTGTTGGTGGATCCAAAGATTATATCATCTACGTAAATTTGGGCAATAAATATATCTTTTCCTAGGGTTTTAATAAATAAGGTTGAGTCAATTTGGCCTTGTTTAAATTCTTTGGATGTTAAATAGGTTGATAACCGTTCATACCATGCCCTAGGTGCTTGTTTTAGCCCATATAATGCTTTGGTTAGTTTATAAACATGGTTAGGTTTATCTAAGTCCTCAAACCCTGGGGGTTGTCCTACATACACTTCTTCTTTAATGAATCCATTTAAGAAGGCTGACTTTACATCCATTTGATATAATTTAAATCCTTTATGGGATGCAAAGGCTAACAACATTCTAATGGACTCAAGTCTAGCTACTGGGGCATATGTCTCATCGTAGTCTAATCCCTCTACTTGGCTGAAACCCTTTGCTACTAAGCGGGCTTTATTTCTGACTATTTCTCCTTGATCATTTAGTTTATTCCTAAAGACCCACTTAGTATCTATGATGGATTTGCCTTCAGGTTTAGGCACTAGTTCCCAGACTTGGTTCCTTTCAAATTGGGCTAATTCTTCTTGCATAGCTATGATCCAGTCAGGGTCAGGTAGGGCTTCATCTATAGTTTTGGGTTCAATTTTCGATATCATAGCTATTTGACTAAGGTTTCTATAGGAGGATCTAGTCCTGACTCCTAGAGTTGGATCACCCACAATTTGATCAGTTGGGTGACTGAATCTGGGTTTCTTGGTTCTTCTAGAGCTTGGTTCAGCCTCAGGTCCGGCTGGTCGATTTGGTTCACTATTTGATTCGACTCTTTGGGCTGGTTCATTTGTTGGTTGGATACTTGATTCAGTTGATTCATTAATTGGTTCAATGGTTAGTTCGTTTAAGGATTCAATTAATGGTTCAATAATTTGTTCATTATTTTCTTGGTCAGAGTTTGATGAAATTGGGTCTTGATTATTAGATGTTGAATTGATTTCTTCATCGAAAATTAAGTTTGTTGTTTCTTCAATTTTCTTAGTTTGTTTGTTGTAAGCCCTATAGACTCTACTTGTTGTTGAATATCCTAGGAAAATACCTGGGTTTGTCTTGGATTGAAATTTTCCTAAATAGTCTTTGGTGTTTAGGATATGGACTTTGCACCCAAAGACCCTCAGGTAATGTAGGTTTGGTAGTCTATGGTAGTATAGTTCATAGGGGGTTTTGTTGTGTCGTTTGTTAATCAAAACTCTATTTTGGATATAACAGGCTGTACTAGTTGCTTCTGCCCAAAATTGATTTGCTAATTTAAATTCGTTGAGCATAGCCCTAGCGGCTTCTTGTAATGTTCTATTTCTTCGCTCGACTATCCCATTTTGTTGGGGGGTTCTAGGACATGAAAATTCATGTAAATACCCATTTATCTTACAGAATTCCTCAAACTGTTGATTCTCAAATTCTCCCCCGTGATCACTCCTAAGTCTTTTAATTTTAGTGTCGTTTTGATTTTCAATTAGTTTACAGAATTCAATAAATAGGTTTAGAGTTTCATCTTTGGTTTTTAAGAACCTGACCCAGGTAAACCTAGAGTAATCATCAACTATTACTAAGCAGTATCGGTTCCCGCTTAGTGACTTGGCTCCATGTGAATCAAATAGGTCAAGGTGCAGGAGCTCAAGTGTGGTTTGAGTTAAATCAGACTGGATTAGTTTATGATTGGATTTGGTTTGTTTACTTTGATTACATGATTCACATATTAGGTTTTCATTGTTTTTGATTTTGGGGATACCTTTGATTAAGCCAAGTTGGGTAATTTTTGAGATAGTTCTTAAATTGGTATGACCTAATCTCCTATGCCAGATGTTTGATTGTTCTAATTGTGTTAACATGCATTTGGGTATAAGGGGAAGATTTATAGTGTATACATTATTTTTCCTAGTGCCCTTAAGTATGATTTCTGAGTCTTGTTCATTTCTAATCAGGCAGTTGGAATTGTTGAAGGTAACTATATAACCAGAATCACATAATTGACTTATGCTAAGCAAGTTAAAATTAAAGTTTTCAACCAATAAAACTTTCTTAATAATAAAATCAGATTTAAGCTCAATATTACTTGACCCAATTACCTTGAGTGTAGCATTATTGCCAAATGCTACTGAGCCTAGGTTTTTGAGTTTGAGCTTGGTGAACTTCAATTTGTCTCCAGTCATGTGTCTGGAGCAACCGCTATCCAACATCCATTGGTCCAAGTCTTTATGTTCCTACGCATAAAGAATTTTCTTGATTTGGATCCAATTAGAATCAGGAATAGCTTAAATTGAGTTTCACTGCCTAGTCTGTCTCACCCAAATCTAGGGTTTTCAATCACGTTAACCTTATAGGTTTTGTGAGACAGTTTTTGATAGTTTTGAAAATTTTAAAAGTTTTGATTAATTTTGAAGGATAATTAAATTTTGAAAGTTTAATTAATTAATTTTGAAATTTTTGAAAAGATGTTTTAAATCTATACTTAGCTGAAATTTTGTGTTAGATTCGAATTTGACAAAAATTAATTTGAAATTGAATTTCAAAAATTAGCTTCCAGGTCTTGGCGAGGCACTAGGCCTTCTTTGGCCGAAGCCTTATGGGATCATCCACCCTTTCTTTGACAAAGCCTTTTAACGAAATTTCATTTTCAAATTATTCTTTGAAAAATTTCTGGTCTAACTAGTTTGGATTTTGGATCGGTAGCTTCGGCTGGTTTCACCAGTCTAAAGAGACCAAGTAAACTTGATCTTATTAGAATTGGTTTCCCCAACGTACTATCATCTCACCTCCACCCAATACTATGTTTTCAAGTTTCAGTTAAGTTTGTTTGGTCTTTAAACTAGCCTAAGTCTAAGCATGGTAATTTGCAGAAATTAAATAAATAGGCAAACAATCAAGCAATTTAAATCAATAATAACAAGTTTATCTAATAATGAAAATAGTTTTCAGTTTGGCTCCCCTTGGACTAAAGCCACGGTAATGGTTAGGCAAGATGTGAATCTTGTCCTTGGGGATCCAATACTGATTTGATCCAGTTGGTTTGTTCAGGCATAGTTTAGGTACCCATGCCTGAATTTTTCCTCTGGACTGATTCAGTATAGACAAATATGATCTTTGTCGGGATTTGGTTCGGTAGCCAAGTCCGGATCGATTTAGAACTGATTTCTGTTTTCCAAGGATCATGTCAAGACCCTTGGAACCAGATGTAAATCGTTCTAAAGCTGTTCTAAATTCCTTAACCTGAGTTTTCAGGGAGGAGTTCTCCTTTTCAAGTTTTTCAACTTGAGTAGAAGTTCCTTCCTGAACCTTCTCGGTTAAGGGTTTAGAGTCAGCTCCCTCTTTCAGGAGTTTTACTTCCTGTCGGAGGGATTCGACTCGGAGTTTGGCTTTAGCCAAGTCTCGAGAAAGAAAAGAAATCAACTCACTTAATTGCAATTTATTAAAACCAGTTACCTTTATTTCTCCGTCTTCCGTGAAGGTCAGCTCGCCGTCCTCTTGTTCTGATTCTGACTCGACTTTTTCTGAGGCGGTCAGAGCTAGGAGATTGGACTGAGGTGCCTCTTCTTCTTCTTCTGAGGAAGACTCGTCCCAGGTTGCTTGTAGCGCCTTCTTTCTTCTCGTCTTCTTGGACTCTTTCAGATTTGGACACTCTGTTTTGTAGTGGCCCTTTTTCTTGCACTCGTAGCAGGTCACATTAGGCTTGTTCGCGGGTTCAGTTGGTTCGTCCTTTCTTCGGCTGGTTTTCCTTTTGTTGGTTCGGTTCTTCAGCTCCTTGTAGTAGTTTCGAGCGAGCCGGACTAGCTTAGTTTGTTCTCCTTCTTCATCTTCTGAATCTGAGTCAGAGTTAGACTCGGGTTCAGGTTCGGGCTTCTTCTTCGTTGTCTTTTGAGTTTTGCCTGCAAGAAATGCAACACTTCTCTCGACCACTTTGGTGTTAGTTTGTTCGTGCAGTTCTAGTTCGGAAAATAACTCATCTAATTTTATTTTAGAAAGATCTCTAGAGACCTTGTATGCATCTACCATAGATGCCCACAAGGTGTTTCTAGGAAAGGCGTTTAGAGTATACCTTATTAGGTCATGGTTTTCAACCTTGTGACCTATTGTGTGAAGACCGTTCATTACCTCCTGGATTCGTGCGTGGAGCTGGGCTGTTGTTTCGTTGTCGGCTATCTTGATAGTGTAGAGTTTATTCAGTAGCAGATCCCTTTTGCTGATCCTGGTGTCCGAAGTCCCTTCGTGCAGCTCGATCAGTTTTGTCCATAGCTCTTTTGCACTGTTGAAGGGGCCCACTCGGTTCAGCTCTTCCTTTGTCAGCCCGCATTGTAGGGTTTGCGTTGCTTTTGCGTCGGCTTCTATCTTGCGCTTTAGAGTGTTGTCCCACTTCGAGTAGCTTTGTGGAAGTCCTTCTGCATTTCGGGGGATCTCCAGACCGGACTAGATAATGATCCACATGTCCACCTGAGTTTTCAGGTGGACCTCCATGCGACTTTTCCAGTAGGAAAAGTCTTCTCCACTGAAGAGTGGAGGTCTAGCGGTGCTGAATCCCTCTTGCATAGACATTTGTTCTGTAAATGGAAACTTACAAACAAAGGTGTCCCAAGACTTGGTCTTGGATTAGCAGTGCGGGATAAAGATAATTAAAAAAAATTAATTAAATTCGAAAAGAAAAAAAATAATCCGAAAAAAAAATTTCAAACTGGTGGTTGCACCAAGTTTGAAAACCCCGCTCTGATACCACTTGTTGGATCGTGAAAAACCGATAGAGGGGGGGGTGAATATCGGAAATCGCTCTTTTTCGGAAAACTAAGAGTAAGTGCACAGCGGAAATAAAAATACGAGACACAGTGGTTTTTACTTGGTTCGGAGCCTGTGTCGACTCCTACTCCAAGGCCCACGGTCGTTGACCGTTTACTTTGGGCAATTCTATATTCGCGCAAATAGGTTACAATGATTTTAATTACAAAGAGAGTGCAATAAAATAATAATAAAATATTAAGCTCTTCGTTACCGACGTCCGGAGTGTATCGATTCTTTTCGGGGCAGCGGGACGTCGTCAGCTCGAGGTGAGGCGTTTCTGGAGCAAGGCGCGAGCGTAGAAGAGCGTGGAAGCTTTGGAATGAAGTTGATGTCAAGCTTGGGGTCGAGGGGTGCTATTTATAGCACCTAGGGCGCCCTGGACTTCGGGGGCGCCCTGCCACGTGTCAGTCGATCCGCGCTTCGCTCGGTCAAGTGTTATCCCATCGGAATAGGGATGAGGTTTGACCTCTGGGGCGCCCTGGTCGCAGAGGGTGCCTTGGCTGACTTCTTCCGCGCAGAAAGCTCGTTGTGGATAAGCTGAAGCCTCGCAGTCTTGGGCGCGGAGGCGCCCTGGCTGCTGAGGGTGCCTTCACTCACGAAGGCGCCTTCGCTGCTGAGGGCGCCTTGCCCATTAAGCAGCCGAAGCTCTTTTTGCTTCGCTTGGTTCTGGTTCACCTTGAGGGCGCCCTGGACACTCAGGGCGCCTTACTCAGCTGCTGCCTCACTCCTTTGAGGCTCTCTGAGTTGCAGACACACATTCCTTCGGTCCTGCATTCAGGGTTAGTCCAAAACACAATAAAACAATTAATTATTATTTTGTACAGCCTTAGCTGTCTTGGTTCTGACTTTGGTCTCCAAAATGGAGCCCTAGGTCGAACCGACACCTACTGTTCCCTCGACGAGGAACGCGTCCTCACCTACTCCTCTCGGGAGAATTTACCTGATGCCAACCGTTCCTTTGGTTGGTCTTTTGCCTGACGGTCCTTTGTCAGGTCTTGTAAACTGGCAGTCCTTCGCCAGTTGCCTAGCAGTCCTTCGCTAGGGCTTTGGTGCTGGCAGTCCTTCGCCAGTGCCTAGCAGTCCTTCGCCAGTGCCTAGCAGTCCTTCGCCAGTTGCCTAGCAATCCTTCGCTAGGGCTTTCTTTCCTGACATTCCTTTGCTAGTGCCTACCAGTCCTTCGCTAGGGCTTTTCCTGCACACTTGATTAACTTGTTAGAAAACAAGAAAGACTTAACTTTTGACCTATGTTGCCATTATCAAAACACAGGTTTGACTTAGGTGCATTTCTGCACCAACACTTACTTCCACCATGCAAGTCCCTACACTTTCTGACTTATCCTCTGAATCTTCTAATATATCCATCACTGTTGGTGGTCCCTGGGGCTTAGTGCAATTCCCTACACCTGTAGAATCATCTCCTATGCATGCTTCTTCAGTAATTTTTGCAGCAACAATATTAGAAAAATTAGGACCATCAACAACTAAATCCTTACAAAATAAAAGTTTAGAAGGGTCCTGTAAAATTTCAGAATCAAAATCAAGGTTGTTACAAACTCTGCTATCCATCTTCTCCAATGCCTCTAAATCAGTAGGAATGGGTGATTCTTGGGGCTCAGTGCAATCCCCTACACTCTCAATCCTATCCTCTGGATCTTCTGATACATCAACCAATGATGGTGGTCCCTGGGGCTCTGTGGAATCCCCTACACCTGTAGATTCATCTGATTGTCCTGATCTTTGAGCTTGTATTTGATTCATTTGATTAACCAATTGTCCAAGGCATCCTCCGATGTCTTGAAGCATTTGTTGTTGTTGTTGTTGTAAACTTTGCTGTTGTAAAATTTGTTGTAGCATCTCCATCATGTGTTGTTGAGCCTCATTCTCATTAGGATTCTCAAAGCCGCCTTGATTGTTGTGGAATTCCTGTTGATTTTGAAATGTGACATAAGGTTGCTGAAAATTAAGAGTAGGCTGTGAGTTCTGAAATGGGAGCTATTGGGGTTGCTCAATTGATTGAATGGGCTGATTAAACTACTGAAAATTTGGCTGGACGATGGTTGAACTTGCTGAGAATTGTAGCCCTGAAAATTCTGAGTTTGAGGTTGACATTGTTGATTGAAAGGCTGAAATGGTTGGGACTGAAAACTCTGGTTTTGAAATTGAAAATTTTCATCGTATGACTGTGAATGTTGAAGAAGTTGTTGAAAATTCTGTATGGGTTGAAACTCTTGCTGCCATGGCTGAGGTTGAGGCTGAAATTGATTATTTCCCTGCTGAAAACTTACATAAGGCTGCTGTAAATCTTGGTTAAGATGCTGAAATCCTTGGTTTGGTTGAACTTGATGGAATGGTGGTTGCTGAAAATTCAGATTATCTTGACACCCTTGCTGAATTCCTTGAAAAGGTGATTGATCTTGTTGATAAGGTTGCTGAAATTGGGGCTGGAATTGCTGAATTGGTTGCTCAAAATTCTGGAATTGTGGCTGCCCAATCTGAGTTTGCTGGAAATTTGGTAGACTTGGCTGAAAATCTTGGAATGATGGTTGAACTTGTGGCTGAAAAAACTGATTTGTTTGTTGGAAATTTGAGTATGGCTGTTGGAAATCTTGCTGTGGTGGCTGCTGAAATTGCTGGAAAGGCTGAAAGTCTGAATAGGGTGCTGAAATTGGTTGAGAGGCTGACATTGTGGCTGCCCTTGTTGGAATTGATAGTTTGGTTGCTGAAAATTTGAATGGGATTGCTGAAACATTTTGATCTTGCAGCCCTGTCACAAAACAAACAAGAAAAATAGCAGCAACCGTATACAAATGATTAAGCACAAGAAAATAGAATCAAATGATATGCCCATAAGCACACAAGCAAAAATCAAACACATCAACTAGTTGCTTCCCCGACAACGGCGCCAAAAATTTTGATGCACATGGATTAGGTGTCACGAATGTCGGTCTCAAAATTTAGTTATGTGTGAAAAGCTGAAAACCCTTTTTGCAATCAAAGAATGAAAACGTAGTAAAGGGGTCACAGGTCGTATTTTTCCTAGGGCTAGTTGAGAATGTTTGATTCTTGCTAGAGTTTATGTGTCGTTTGTGAATTTTGGGTTTCAAATAAAATTGGGTTTTGGGGTTGCAAGCATGAAATGAAATAGCAATAAAAATAAAGAGAGAAGAAAATGAACTAGGCAAGTTTAAGCTAGGTAATGTCAACTAATGGGCTCAAACAATGATAAATTTGATCAACCAAAACACTTAACCGAATTTTAAAACCAATACTGCTAGCAAATGCAAAAGGAATCTACAAATCATGTTGAACTTCAAGATCTACCACTCAAAACCAAAACATTCACTTGATATCAAATGCAGCCATGTAATAACTTGGCACGCAAAGGAAACAATTTATGTGCAGATATGATGTATAATTCAAAAGCGATCCAATTTCGAATGCAACTGATTTCAATCACAGCGAGACACTAGAAGATAAGTTTAATTTTGATACTGAACAGTGCTAAGGCTTTCCTTGATACCAACATGCAGGGAGACAAGCTGAACTTGCCGCAAAGAAGTTACAATTCAGAAATGTAATGAATGCAGAGAAACTGATTTCAAGCTCAAACTGATTCCAAAAACCGATGTGCAGCAATGAATAAATGCAGAGATGAGTAAGGGAATTCAGAACTCAAAGGCTAAGCACGTCAGACACAAAACTTGTTTAGAAATCATGCGCAGGAATGCAAAACAAATTCAAAGATGATACGATTTCAAAAACAACTTGCAATTGAGATTAATTATATCAAACTAACATTCAGGAATGCTTCAGAAATAAACTACACTCACTGACATAGAATTTAGGAACTAAAAAAAAAGTTGATACGCAACATGAAAGAACTGATACGCACGGAAGAAGCTGAAACTGAAAACATAAAACTGATGCGCCAGCAATAAAAATGGAACACAATCAAAGAAACATGAAATCAACTGTAATTGAAAACACTTGTTCACTAAACAAGCTACCTACTGATTAACTTGCAGGAATTAAACCTAATTTACACAGAATCGAATTGTAAAAACAAACTACAGCAGCTGATAAAAAATCAAAAATGAAACAACATGCAGAAATGGAAATTACAGCTATTTAACAGAAATTAAATAAAGAAACTATCATCAACTCCTTCTCATAGCTCAAGAACTCCTTGTTCGTCACGCAAGGGTGAGCCTCGAACCCCTAAGCTCAACAAACCGATGGGAAAACTGAATTTACGAATCGAACCAATTCAGCTCTGCTCAAATCTGAAAACCCCTTCAATCTCCTCAATCTAGCTTTGTCCAATTGTTCTGATGGCTTGGGATGATCCGAGCTTACCCGAGAACCCCTCCAGATATCTCAGATTGATTAAGGATGGAACAAACCCAGATTCAAGGCAATCAATGACAAAGTTGATGAGACCTCAATCAGCTCTGTTCTTGGCAATTTAGGGCTGGAAACTTCACGGCAACAGCCTCCCAAAGATCTGGAACTTGCTCTAAGATCGGAATTGATGGGTCACGCCTTCAGATTGAAGAAAATTGGAGCAAAACGGAAGAAAAAAATGAAAAACAGTGAAGAACTATGTTGCGGCGAAGAAGACGCGACGAAGCTGAACTGAGGAGATTTTTTGATTAAATACTTAACAATGGACGACCCAGATTGATTTGGATGAATCCAACGGCTGACCTTCATCCGATCTGACCCAAACTTTCCAGATGTTGATCAAGGGTTAGGATCTACCTCGTGGTAGCTCGGATCCTGTAGATTTGCAACGAATAGCCTAGATCAACCTAATCTTTGAATGGACAGTCTAGAACCCTCTGAGCTTGATCCAATGGTTGAATGAGCTCTGATTAGGATGAAACCGTCAGATCTTGATCAGAGTGCTTGATCAATCCTAACTCTAGCTCAGATTGCCTCAGATGGTCCCAGATTGATCAGATCTAGCCGCTTTTGAATCGGACGTCCCAGATTAATCCGAAGCTTGATAACTCGATCCGGGTCCACCTCCGACTCAAGTTTGACCCAGTATACCCTAGGTCCATGATCCTTTCATGCCTACAAAAATAGATCAAAAATTTAGTGGCCAAATAATCCAAATATGTAAAGATTTGTAATTAAGTCCACAATAAAGATAAGTCCTAGAACCTAGGGTAAATTCACAATTAAGCAAGTAAAATATGGGTCAAACTTGGATTTTAGCAACTAAAATAATCAATAAAATGGTACTTATCAGACACCACACACCATGTTATCTACAATGTAAAGTATTAGATAATATGCACAAAATAACCAATATAAATATGCAAACAATGATCATGTGATTCTCTTTCAAAATGTAGATGTCCATACAAAAGCTAGGCTTTTAGTATACATCCTAACACAATCAACCTTTAGTGTTTCGATGTTTGATAATATACTAAGGTTTGGTCAATCTGATCAAGGGTTAAGACAAAAAAGACATGATGTTTGGTAGAGTAAACCCAGGCTAGACTAGTTTGACCAAAGGGTTAGCTAAATAGGGCATGATGTTTGGTAGTGTGATTAGCACCCAAGGTTGGTCAGTTTGATCAAGGGTTAAGCCAAATAGGACTTGGTGTTTGGTAGGGTAAACCCAGATTTGATCAGTTTGACTAAAGGGTTAGCAAAATAGGACCTGATATTTGACAGAGTGATTAGCACCCAGGGTTGGTCTGTTTGACCAAGGGTTAAGCCAAACAGGACTTGGTGTTTAGCAAAGAGACTCAAGCTATCTGGTCGGTTAGACCAAGGACTAAGCTAAATAGGATTTGATGTTTGTCAGAAAGAAGTCTAGTCAAGATCAGATGATTAACAATGAAGTCCTTGTTAAGACACCGAATACCTAGTGAGTGAAACTGGGCATGAAGTCCTGGTTCAAGGAATTGGGCACAAAGACTTGGCCTAGGGTTGGGCACCAAGTCCTGGATCGAGGAATTGGGCACGAAAACCTGGCCCAAGGTTAGGCACTGTAGTCCTGGTTAGAGGAATTGGGCACAAAGTCTTGGTAGAGGATTGAGCACTAAATCCTGGTGAGTGAAACTAGGTAAAAGTCTTGGTGAGTGAAGTCAAGCAAGGTAAAGTCCTAGTGAGTGAGGCTAGGCATTGGGAAACCCTAAGGAGTTGACCTTAGGTAGTAAAGTCTTGGAGAGATGACTCTAAGCAAAGTCTAGTAGGTCAGGTAGACTTACAGAAATAAGGCTTAGGATTGTTTGTTTGTCTTATAGGAACATGGAGTTAGAGGCAAGATGGGAGAACAAACGCAAGCAAATAAATTCTGGGTTAGGGGCTTCCGGGCACCCCTATTGAACTCGAGTGCCCAAGTAACCCAAGCACCCTCAAGGCACCCGGGCACCCCCATGAACCGGGCGCCCTCAAGGTCATGGGGGAGCCCTCAACACAATTTTATCTCTTTGCGCCCTATTCGCCAATTGGATCAGGTTGGATCACATGGAGGGCACCCCTATAGGCACTCGAGCGCCCGAGTGACCTATATACATAAGGTTTCGAGCCGAGGATTCACATCATCACTTCCATCATTCTACAACTCATTCTCTACAAAGCTAAAGTGCTAAGACGAAGCTCTACAACCAAGGAGACTCCAGGAGGAAGTGCGTCGCACATCGGACTTCCGGATTTGCCGGATCTTCATTTCTGTTAGTTTGCTTTTATCTACAAGTTGTACTTAATTTTATTTATTTGTGCTTGTAAAATCGAATTGTAAGATGAGTATTCTCCACCTCTGAAAATTCCAGAAAGGAGATCATTAGTGGACTCACGCCGACTACATAGGCCTTATACGTACTAACCCTGGGGGGTTGAGAACCAAGTAAATAAATCCCACGAGTCACTTTTGCTTTGTTGCTTTTACTTTATTTATTTTCGTTGCGCACTAACAACTCTGATAGTAAGTTGAACAAAAGGACGACGAGATTCCAAGAAAGTAATAGTCGATATTCACCCCCTCTATCGACGCCATCGATTCCACAATTGGTATCAGAGTAGGTGGCTCTGATCAGATTCACCACCGAAGGAGCAAGAAGGCCAAGAATTGAGGGGGAGACAAGGGTGAAAAAGGTAAATTTAATTATGTCTAATTTCAAATTTTATATAACTTGTTATAAGTACAGGGAGAGAGGACACTACAAAAATAAGTGTCCTACTCGTATAATTTGAATGACCCCATCGGCGACAACGATACCTACGCTAGGAGTTCGGAGGGACAACAACCACATCCAGTGCATCAAGTGCTGGAAGCATGGGCACCACAAGAACAATGTCCAAAATGAAGGAAGTGCATATCGACAACACCAATAAATGCGAGGTTGGTAAAGAGATTTAATTTTAGAAAAAATACCCTTGTTAGCTTAGATTCTAATTTACATGATAATTTTATTTCCAGAATTACTCCTATGTATGCAAACATAATTTTTTCGGATAAATTAGACTTTTTGCACAATAAATTAAATATATTGTATGATAAATTAGTTAATGGATCTAAATCAAACATTGATAATATTAAAATATTAAACATTAAGTTCTTAATTTTTAATATTAATGCTGTAATTTTAGAAATTAATTCTAATATTTTAAATAATTTCTCAGATAATTCTAAAGATAATAATATAACTTTAATTAATAATCTTGAAAATAATCCTAATAATTTTGAAGATAATAATACAACTTTAATTAATAATCTTGATAATTCTAAAGATAATAATATAACTTTAATTAATAATTTTGATAATAATCCTAATAATTTTGAAGATAATAATACAACTTTAATTAATAATCCTGAAAATTATCCTAATAATTTTGAAGATAATAATAAAACTTTAATTAAAAATAATGAAGATAATCCGGATAATTCTGAAGATAATAATAAAACTTTTATTAATAATCCTGAAATAAGCCTAATCATTTTAAAGATAATCATGAAAATTTAATTAAAAATCTGGAAGACAATTCTCAAACTTTAATTATTGATTCTGAATATAATTTTGAAGATAAAGATGAATTAATCCAAATTGAAACTTTAATTAAAAAATATTTCAAGAAAAGAGATAAAATAGAAATATTAAACATAATTAAATACTTAAAATCAAAAGAATAAATAGATGAATTAGAATTAATTAAATTAATGGAAATAATATAATTAGACTCAAAACTAGTAATTGACTCTTTAAAAAAAGGTAAAAAATCAAATCTAATTGAATAAATCTCAAATTTTAATTAATTAGAAATTCAAAAGTAAAAATTTTTACTCCAAATTTAAAAATTCTTAACTCTTAAAAAAATAAAAATATAAAAATTCAAATCTAATTGAATAATTCTCAAATTTTAATTAATAATTCAACCTTAATTGAAAACTCAATGTTAAAACCTTAATTTAAAATTCAAAATTTGTTAATATAAAATCCACAAGCTAAATTCAAATTAAACATCTTTAATTATGAAACTAATAAAATTCTACCTAACTAGAACAATCAACTTAATAATAACAAATGTGTTAAATTAGGTTGACATATTTACGGGTTCACACGATCTATATCAAATCGAGAATTTAATACTTTATTAGAAATCAAATTAAAATGCTTTGACTTGATTGACACATACATAATTGTCATGTTCATATATCTGCTTACTTTTTCCTTATATATTCCATGTCATTTATGCTTGTTTATTTCATGTTTAATCTAGAATGGTTATATATGAAAAAGATTGTTTGATACTTACCTAACATAGTACCAGGGCGGGTCGAGATGATAGTCCGTTAGGGAAGCTTGGTCTAAGAAGTCAGGAAGGATATGGAGTACTCGACTTAGTCGACCTAGCTAAATGAAACTAGTCAAAGCTACCTCGCCACATCCTAGACTAGTTAGACCAGAGTTTCTCAAAGAATAAATTAAAAGTATCATTTCTTTAAAAAACTTTATCAAGAAAAGGGTCGTTGTTCCGATATCCAAGAAGGCCTCTGTGCCTCGCTAAGACCTGGAAGCCAATTATTGAAATTTACTTTTAAGTTACTACTTATTAAATCTGAATCTAACTCAAGGTCAAACAATCTATAAAATTAAATTGAGAAAAATTAATCAAGTATCTCACAAACACCCATAAGGCTACCATGCTTGTTTGTACTACGACACTTAGAATTAGTGAGATAATAAAGACTAATTATTGATATATATTTTCAAAAATCCTTGGAATATTTTCTTAAAAACTTATTTTCAAAACAATGATTTAAACATAATAATGCTTTAATGAATTTCATGCATGACTGTGTGTACTTTTAAATAGATTTTAAAATTTTATAGATCTTTTTGAAAATTATTTAACCTACACTTAGACACAAACCCTTTAGGTCAACACTAAAATCTCTTAAGACACTTAGGTAGAGTTCCTTGTAGTTAACAAAGATAGCCAGAATGAGTCAGGTTCAGGGAGAGTTAATTTTTTTTTGTTTTCAACATTTTTATTGAAAAATTATTTTTGGAAAACTATTCTTTCAAAAATTATTATGTCCTTCAAAAAAATTTTGTTTAAAAAATTATTTTATAGTCTTTCAAAAATTCATTGTATCTTTCAAAATGGTTTTTGCTCGAAAAAAATAATTATGTTTTAATAAAATTATTTTTGAAAACTTATTTTTGGAAAATATGCTTTAATTGTTCTTATGATTTGGATAAACTCTAAAGACACATAAGAAGTTTTTCTTATAATTTGCAAGGATTCCTAAGCTAAGATTATGTCAGGTTTAGAGAAAGTTCTGATCAAAAGAACAGACTCTAGATTATTTTGTTATATATATATATATATATATATATATTATGTTAACCTTTTCATTTGAATCAAAACCCTAAGATACAAAGGAAGATCATCTTGTGGTCAACAAGCTTCCTAAGATTATGTCAAGCTTAAGGGGAGTTCAAATTAAGAGACCAATTATAATTTTCAAAAATACTATGTTTTCAAAAATAGTATATTTTCGAAAACCACTATTTCTTCAAAATCACTATATTTTTGAAAATACTATATCTTCTTTTTTCAAAACATGTTTGAAAACCTTTTAGTCTTATAAAGAATTTTTGAAATTTTTTGACAAATTACTTAGTTTGGAAAAATCTCCAAGACAAATAGGACAGCTTTCCTTATAGTTAACAAGGTTTTCTAGGATTTTGTCAGATTGGGGAGGAATCCAAACTAAAGAAAAATTATTATTTTTCTTACATATTGAAAATACTTTATTTTAATTGGAAAATCTCTAAGACACATAGAAAATTTTCTTGTGGTCAACAAGATTCCTAAGATTGTGTCAAATTTAGGGAAACCCAAACCAATAATGTGCTTGTCTTTTTTAAATTTTTTTTCAAGTACTAAGTTTTCCTCAAAATATTTTTAGAAAAGGGTACTTAGTTTTTTTTTTTAATAAAGAGGGTTTTTGAAAATCATGCTTTTTATGAAAAACCTTAAGTACTTCGAAAATCACATTGTTGGTGCAAATCTTTAACTTAAATTCTTTATTATTGGCTTATATTTTTTTGATGCTTGTCAAAGGGAGAGAGAGTACCTTAAGTTAGACTTTTTTTTCTCTCCCAAGTATTGACCTAAAACCCTTAGACTGAAACCTAACTTAAGATTATTGTCAAACATCAAAAAGGAGGAGATTATGTGTGCAAAAAGCATCAGACATGAATAGACAACCACTGGTATTTCGATATTTGTCAATATACCAAGGTCTGATCAATCTGACCAAAGGTTAAGCCAAACAAGACTTGATATTTGGTAGAGTAAACCTAGGTTAGATCAATTTGACCAAAGGGTTAGCCAAATAGGACATGATATTTGACAGTATGATTAGCACCCAGGGTTGGTCAGTTTGATCAAGGGTTAAGCCAAACAGGACTTGATGTTTGGTAGGGTAAACCCATGTTTGATCAATTTGACTAAAGGGTTAGCCAAACAAGACTTGATATTTGGCAGAGTGATTAGCACCCAAGGTTGGTCAGTTTGACCAAGGGTTAAGCCAAATAGGACCTGGTATTAGGCAGAGAGACTAAACCTATCTGGTCGGTCATACTAAGGACTAAGCCAAACAGGACTTGATGTTTGGTAGAAAGAAGTCTAGTCAGGATCAAATGACTAGTAAAGAAGTCCTTGTCAAGGCACCAAAGACCTGGTGAGTGAAGCTGGGCACGAAGTCCTAGATCAAAGAATTGGGCATAAAGACTTGACCGAGGGTTGGGCACAAAGTTCTGGTTCAGGGAATTGAGCATGAAGACCTGGCCAAGGGTTGGGCACCAAAGTCCTGGTTCCAGGAATTGGGCATGAAGACCTGGCAATGGGTTGTGCACTGAAGTCTTGGTTCGAGGAATTGGGCATGAAGTCCTGGTAGAGGATCGGGCATGAAATCATGGTGAGTGAAGTTGGGTAAAAGTCCTGGTGAGTGAAGCCAGGCAAGGTAAAGTCATAGTGAGTGAGGCTAAGCATTGGGAAACCCTAAGGAGTTGACCTTAGTTTGTAAAGTCTTGGAGAGTTGACTCCAAGCAAATTCTAGTAGGTCAGGTAGACTTACAGAAATAAGGCTTAAGATTGTTTGTTTGTCTTGTAAGAACCTGGAGTTGGAGGTAAGATGGGAGAGCAAACGCAAACAAATGAATTCTGGGTCAGGGGCTTCTGAGCGCCCCTATTGAACTCGGGCACCCAAGTATCCCGGGTGCCCTCAAGGCACCCGAGTGCCCTTAAGGCACCCGGACACCCTCAAGGTCATGAGGGCGCCCTCAACACAATTATCTCTGCACGCCCTGCTCGCTGATTGGATCAGGTTGGATCACATAGAGGGCACTCCTATAAGTACTCGGGCACTCAAGTTACCTATATATATAGGGATTCGAGCCGTAGATTCACATTATCACTTCCATCATTCTATGACGCATTCTCTATAAAGCAAAAGCGCTAAGACAAAGCTCTACTACCAAGGAGGCTCCAGGAGATAGTGTGTTGTACTTCGGACTTCCAGATTGGTCTGATCTTCATTTCTATTGGTTTGCTTTTATTTACAAGTTGTACTTAATTTCATTTATTTGTGCTTGTACAAAGGGTTTTCTCCACCTTCAGAAATTTCGAAAAGGAGACCATTAGTGGACTCACGCTGAGTACATAGGCCTTGGATGTACTATCCTTGGGGGTTGGGAACCAAGTAAATAAATCCCGCGAGTCACTTATCATTTGTTGCTTTTACTTCATTTATTTCCGCTACGCACTAGCAACCCTGATACTAAGTCGAACAAAAGGACGATGAGATTCTGAGAAAGTAACAGTCGATATTCAACCCCCCCTCTATCGATGACACCGATCCCACGAACACTTGATAGTTGTAAGTCTAATAAGGAGTTAACATAAGGCTAGAAGTCCAAGTAAATCATGGTTGATCAGATACTTAACGGTCAAAAGTTCAATAGGGAGTTGACATGAGATGAAAAGTCTAAGTGGTCATGATCGACTAGACTCTTATTAGGACCTATATGAGATGGGGGGCAGGGGCGGTGAAAAGCTTTGATCACTTCTCTCAATCTTGTCATTGTCGTCATTTGAATGTGCAATGGGAACTTTAATTCAAACTTGACTCCACATGCACTATACTTGAATTTAACTTGGTATCTACCTCCTTGAGGTGGCGATCACATCCATTATGAACACTTTCCTTCTTAGAAACTTTCCGGAGGTGAAGAAGCCTCATACAAGCTTGTTCTTACAAGAACATAGAAAGAAAAACAAACATGATTACAAACAGAAATTGAAAACAACTTTACAATAAAGGTGGCAAAAGGCAATTCGCTCACCCCCAATGCTCCCGCCAACCTGTCCCAGGGTCATCACGGAGGAGATAAATCACAGAGGCTACTAGCTCAGATGTTGTGGCTAGAGTGTGGAGAGAAACAACTTTACAATAAAGAACCTTGCTTTGGTTGCTCTTTTCTTACTTTAGATTGCCACTTAATGGTGGAATCGTAGTAGCGCTTTGTCTCCAAACCCTCAAGAATTGACAGCTTCAAAGCTCCATGAAACTCCTTTTTCTAGGGTTTCTTTCGGGCTAACAAATGACTTCCAATCGGTTGAACTTACCCCCAATCGATAGTCGTCTTGTCAAATCTGACAATTCAAACCTACAAAATAATTTTTTTCACCTAACCAATCAATTAGTAAGTTATACTAATCCATTGCCAACTTCCAATCAAGTCCCTCAATAGATTCTGAAGTCTTTTATTTTCTAGAGAAAGCACCGCCAATCGATTAGCCAATCGATTGACAAGGCTAAATCAAGTAGGTAATAGTTTCGGCAGACTTTTATTTTCTCGTAAAACTTCTGCCATTCGATTTCCTTAAGCCCAATTGATTACTTCAATTGATTATATTTTGAACCTTATTGTGCTCCCGAAATAGGTTCTCAATAATTGCTTTGGGCCAATTGATTGCCCAACTCTAAACTCTGAATCTGAGTTTAGGGTTCACCAATTGATTGCTAATATTAGTATTAACCCTTAGAGCTAATTATGACATGATTGACAAGGAAACTTTTGTATCATATTTCATTAATAAAAGACAAAGTTTATGATTATTATATTTACTTCATATCTGTGCTAAATGAATAAGTATAATAATGCCCTAGGATAGTAAGTTCTAATTGGTTGAATTGGTAGTGGGAGGCTATATATATATAACACTATTCTTAACTATTCATATACAAATTAATGCGTTGAGATTAACATGTAGGTCAATTGATAACATAATCTCTTAATTCATAATATAGGATATCAAGTTAATACATGGGTATATATTTGATAATATGTACTAAATTGACTCACCATGAGAAAGTTTCATAGATCGTTATATGAGTGTAATAAACATTCTCATAGTGACTATTGATATAAATAATCCTTAGTCCTAAAGTCATTACGGTTTTCAACATAAGTTGTGTATTTTGGTACTGGCAAATGTCACTTGTAACAAGGTAGACTATAAAGTCGATCACTAGGTATACAATAAGTTATACAGAGGGATGCGAGTGATGTATATGAGATCTATCCCTTCCATATGATAGGAGTAATATCTGTGGGCCCCCTAATTAAGTAGGCCTACTAAAATGCATATCCATGCTTAAATAAGTCAATATGAGATATTGAGCTCATTTGGTTAAGTGAGTCTGCTTGGAGATCAAGAATCATAATGATTGATAAGAGAACGATACTGTTGAAAACCAAAATTTTAAAGGGCTTAATTGTAATTTCTCAAACTTGGAGGGCTTATTTGTAAAATGTCAAAAAAAAACTTTTAAAAAGCCCTAACTCCCTCATCAGTTTTCGATTCTTTTCTTTCCTCCCCTCACCGTGAAACTACCCCAAGCCCTAACTCCTCACCTCCTCCACGCGATCTCTTCCTCCGCACGAGCAACCCAACGACAACCCCTCTTTCTCAAGTGAGCTCCACCTCAACCCCGCCGGCACTCGCTCCCTTTTTCTTTCTCATTTTCATAAACTGTCGCAGCCCTCTCCTTCTCGCTGTCGCCGATCTCTCAGATCGCAGACCGCAGACCTTGTGGTGTTGCTGCGCTGGTCGACCAGTGGTTGTCGCTGTCCCTTCTTCCTTTATGATCCACCGCCGGTGACCTTTGTCGAGCAGGGGATTTGTGCAGGTACGTGCGATAAAAAAGGTGAGGGTTGCTTGTGAGAGTTGATATTAAGTAGAACTGAGTAGTGATAGTGTGTGCTTATATTGTGTTGATGATCCTTTTAGTGTGGGTGTTTTAGTAATATGACAAAGAAGTTTGATTTTAGGTTGTACATCGTATTGTTGTGGGCTGCCCTTTATGGTTTTGGTATGTTAATTGGGTGGGGTGACCTCTCTGTTTATTACCGTGGAAACATGTGTCAAAGTCTAGAAGATGAAAGGAAGTAATTAAAGGGTTGTAAACTGTTATGATTGCTTTTCAAACTATAGGTCCTTGAGCATTGCAAGTTCTTCTCCATTAGTGTTCGCTTCTTTAAATTTCCATAATGTACAAGTTCATCTTTGTGTGTTCATCTCAGACTGCCTACTTGCGCTTGTGTTCCAAGAACTTCTAATATTATTTGTAGTGTTTGAATTTCCCATTTTAGTGATATTAACCTTTGTAAATGTGAGATATTGTAAACTGATGAGAAAATATTTAGGGAATAATTTGATCTCACTTGATGTTGTGGAACCTTGTCGTGTGCGCCTCTAGGTAACGGAGTTGAGTTGTATCTCCTTATGATATATACCTCAAATCTAGTAGTCAATGGATTCAACAATTGAGTTGGCAATTAGATTGAGAAAGAACCGAACGTTGCTTATGATTTAACTAAACGGAATGAAGTAATTACGATTTATCCTAACTTTGTTATTTGTAATTTAGCTAAACTTTATCATTGATACAGGACCTTGACTTTGGACTCACGTTGTCGATTGTGGGAGGTTCTATTCGTATACGTTCTACATAAAAGGCGGATACTTCTCCTTTGTACTCGAGTAGTTTTCTTTACCTTAAAAGCATGACTATATTATGTCTGATAGGTTGCTTGACCTTGTTCTTTGTCGTTATTTAAAACATCGCCGTTGAGACTTATTCTTCGTTGATCTTCGAGTGTTCCCCAAATTCGTATCTGTACAGTCCTCAGTTGGGTTTCTGTTCTATAAAGTACTACTTGTACGCGAGTACCTAGAAGTCCATTAAACAGAGATAGGTTTACTTGGCATTAGAAATACCCAACCTAGTAGTGTAGGTGCATAATTATTGGCTTTCGATTTCCGATTGGTTGTATTGATGCATCGTATACTCGTTGGATTTTATTGCATCGTTGTTTCTCCTGTTGTTCGTGCATCGTATAGTATGCACCATACTTGCATGTTGCATACTAACGACTGTTGGCTTACATTTGGTTAAGCCGTCGTTAGTCATATTGTTGCTCGATTCACTCAACCACTTGTTGTCGTGGTAGATATTAGAGTGCGAGCATCTGTCCTGTTAAACCAAACAGTGACACCCTCACCGTTGTTTTAGAGGGATGAGCCGTTGGTGGCTCACCCTCACCGTTATTTTCCGAGGGATATTGTAGCTGTGATAGCTCCCCCTAGGTATAGGGGTCTGGAGTGTGGGCTCCCCAGCATCCTGTCCACTCAACCACGCCTTATGTGGTATTTGTTGTTGGAGTGCGTACAGTTATCACAATCCTACCCACTCGGTCACACAGATGGGATGTATTGACGGCTTGACTGGCGTCAGGGGTGACACATATCATTGCATCATGTGCATACGTATTTCTTTTATGCATTTGCTTGTGTTTGATGCACTTATATGAGCTATAATTGTTGCACATGTTTGACATTCATGTATATCTTGATATTATTGTTGTTGAGTTGTTCTATATCTGCTTAGTCGTTATTCGAACTTTATACCATGTCGATTTACATATGTTATGCATGATTAGGTTTCTCTATTTCCTCATGGACTGTATCCTGTTGGATTCTCTACTTGGTTATCTTGTATTATGCCATGCTTATTTGTCTACTCATATACCCGCAGAGTCCACCCGGACTCACCACCCCTGCTTTCCTTTTTGTTGTTTCAGATAGCATGTAGAAGTATTTCTTGGAGCCAGGAGAGGATCCAGTTGCCGGTCCCCAGTGTCGAGTTGAGTTATTTTTCGGTATTCGGTTTAGTTGTTTGTTTTCAGTATTTGTTGTAACGACCCGAAAAATCTTCTTAATATTTTCTTTAAAATATTGATCACGTCTAAATAGTTTTGAAGGAGTTTAGAGGTACTAGTACGAACCTTAGCCTAATTATCCATAATTTCTCATTTAAATTGAGAAGCTAAGTACTAACGGGCTTTTCTAAGACCATCGTTATTAGTGGATTTTAGGTGAAATTTAATATAAATATAAATAGGTTTTAATTAGGAATATTAGTATGATCATGGGGGAAATTTTGGGGAATTTTCGAAAATAATATAAAAATAAAATAAAAATAAAGTGCATGCACCAAAGATTCAATCTTGGACCTATGTTACCACCATGCATGTGCTAACCAATTCACCTAGCAAGGGAGTGCTATTAGAAGAGGATGGGGAATTGTAGATAAGTGGGAAAGAAGATGAAGAGACACAAAGAAGATGAAGAGACACCATTAAAGAGGTGCTTGCCTCTTTACTCATCATAAAAGGCCATGAAGAGGAGGAAATGCCTAATGCATTTCCACCAAGAAACCTTCCCCACTTCTCTCCACCAAACTCTTCTCCTTTCTCCTCTTCCTCACCGAAATCCTTGGTCCCCTTGCTACCATTTTCAAGTCCTTCACCTCCTAGAGAAAACCGGACCAAAAGAAGAGAAGAACAAGAGGAGTACTAGAGTTTAAGAGGTCTTTTCTTCTCCAAAATTTGGAGATCTTTTGGGAACATAAGAACAAGTGGTAAGACTCCCTCACCTGCAACATAATGGCTTTTTATGTGTTTTTTATGATTTTTATGTTGCTTGTGATGTTGGGTGAAAGAAAATGGAAGAAATCCTTGAGGGAAGTTTTGGCCATAAAGGGGTACCCCCTTTTCTATGTCCAAAACCTTAAAGGAAGAGTTCATGAAATTGTTACTACCTTTTTGTAATGAATATATGATGGATACATGGTGTTTGAATGCCCTCCATGATGTAAAGGACTTGGAAGAATTCGGCCAAGTCATGAGATGGATAAATGTTGATGCATGAAGTAGGCTATTGTTCTAATGATTGTTTCCTTGCTATATAAATGTTTTAGGCCACAAAATTTTGTGGAATCTATGCTAAGGGACCGCTGTAACATTTGGCCAAGGGACCTTAAATTATGCCTTAAAACAGATTTTTATAGACCTTCATGAAATTATGGTAAGATCAAGTGATATGCATGTGATTGAGTGTTTTATTTCATGATGGAAATAATTTATACCTTAGGGTCAGTACCTTATCTAAGTTGTTTGAGCCTAAACTCGTGCTTCATTCTATGTATTGATGTTTAGAAAAATGTTACATGTACCCATATGCATGATAATCCAAGTAGAACTCTAGATCATACACCTAGACTAGTGTTTGGTGAAGTACAAACTACTTTTGCACTTGTGAATGAATTCTTATGAAAAATATGCTTTTATTCCCATGTTAGGTGAATGATTATGCTATGAAATCCCTACTGTGAGTTTCAACAAATTACAAGAATAGGGATTAAGAATAGGTTCGAGTACAAAGCATGCCCCTAAACTAGTGTTTAATGAAGCCTAGACTACCTTTATGCTTGTATATGACCTTAATGGTAAAATATGTTTTTGTTTACATGTTATATGAACTTTTATACCATGTTATACATACTGTGAATTTTGGCCAATTACTAGAATAAAGGCTAAGAATAAGTTCAAGTACAATTCATGCACCTAAACTAGTGTTTAGTGAAGTCTAGACTACCAGTGTACTTGTAAATGACCTCTTATGTAATGTATGTTTTTATGTCCATGATTATATGACTCTTATGCTATGATATCCTTGCTATGAAGTTTCGGCTAGCATGTATTAAGATGAGAAAAGAAAGATTAAACTAACATATTGCCTTAATTAAGACAAGCATGTTATAAGTATGATGTATTGATGAAACTAGCATGATGGTTGCTTCACTTACATGTGTTAAAAGAAAGGTTCTTCTATGTCTTGCTATTTATGCTAATGATTATGCCATGAAAGTATACCTATGTTTATGAATGATTGAATGCCTATAGTACATGCAATATGAAAGAAAGAAAGAATGCATGTTGTATATATGAAAGTATGCTTATGATTATGAATGATTGAATGTCTATAGTACATGCAATATGAAAGAAAGAAAGAAAGAAAGGAATGCATGTTCTATATGAAAGAAAGAAAGAAAAGAAAAGAATGCATATATGTATTTTACTTTAAAGAATGGCTTGTACCAGGTCTTGAAAAAGATCCACGGTTCTGGACTACCGAAGCTGTCCCTGTTGGGAACGAGATGGCTAGAGAGGGGTGGGGGGTGAATATAGCCAATCACTTCTTCTTAGAAGAGTTATCAAATTTCTGCACTTAAAGTTATTAATAGCACAACGGAAGTATGGGAAAACAAAACTTGCAGAAACTAAAACCAAAACCTAACTAGCAAGATTAGCAAGATCGCTAACAAGGAGATTTTACAAGGTTCGGGGATAACTTGCCCCTACTCCTTGGCGTGCCCTTAAGGTGGGTGATCCCTTGATCGTCGGCAGATCAAGCCCCGGTGATTACCGGATATGAAGCAACCTCCTTCTCGGTGGAGAAACCTCCCCACAGTGTGTTTCAAACAATGATATAGAATGAGCACAAAGAAACAACAAGAAGGATCTTACTCAACCACTTAGCAAGGACAAAAACACAGCAAGCTTCCCTGAGCTCCACCCAGTGGCGATCTCACGCAGAACCCTTCTCCGTGTCTTCCCACCGTCGGACTCCAAGCCTCTTGTTTTCTCCTTCAAGTGCTCAAGTATGATGATTGCTTCTCAATAGCTTGCTCAGAATGATTGTAGAACTCTAGAACAGCAAGCTTAATCTGGAGCACAAACAAAACGCAGGAACTCAAGAGCACACAACACTGTTGTTTTTGAACACTACAACTCTTGTTCCTTTTGTTTCTCCGCTAAGCAACAGATGATCTCATCTCCAGCAGCCTACAGCTGCCTCACTGCCAACGCGCCAGCTACACTGAACCCTAACTGAACTTCCTGAGCTCCCTCAGCTAAGCTTCAGTCAGCAGCTTCAGTCCTGCATCCAGCCGTTGCAACCTGTGTGGAGAAAGGGACAAACCTGCTCCAAGGAAAGCTCTCTTTGACTTCTCCTTGAGTATTTGAATCCTCCCCTATCACCTGAAACTTACTCAGAGTATTAGAGCAGCAAATCAAACAGCATATCAAATATCAGAGGAAAGTGGCAGCGAATCGGTTGTGTTCAGACGCGATCAGAGCGTCTGACAATGCAATTTGAATTAAAGTGATCGGTCACCGGACCGATCAGAGAGCCTCCTGATCGGTCACCAGACCGATCAGGCTGGTTCCAGACCGATCAGGCTCCGTCCTGATTGATCCCCAACGCTCAATCAGAAATCATGATTTCTTTGAGATTCTCCTGGACAGATCACCAGACCGATCCCAGGTCGTGGATCGTTCACCGGACCGATCCACCCTTATATGAGGCAATTTCTGAGTTTCGCAGGCTAACCCTCCTGATCGGTTAACTGACCGATCAGGGATCTTCCTGATCGGTTAGCAGTCCGATCAGGTCATCCCCAGACCGATCAGGCTTCGTCCTGATCGATCTTAGTGATGAGCCCGCGAAGCTGGATCGTTCAACAGAACGATCTGCACAGTGATCCTGATCGGTCATCAGACCGATCAGGAGCTGTTCAGCAAGTGAACTCAACCTCACTGCTTGCTCCCTGATCGGTCACCAGACCGATCAGGAGACAGTCAATGGGTGAAACGCATACTCCCTGATCATTCACCAGATCGATCAGGAGCAGCACAGTAGGTTCCCAACCTCACTGTGTGCTCCCTGATCGGTCACCCGACCGATCAGTCATCGCTGGATCGGTCACCAGACCGATCCACGAAGGAGCAGCGTGCCAAAATCCCTGATCGGTCACCAGACCGATCCAGGGACTTAAACTCAGCCCTCCAAGCTAAGTTTCCATCCACCTTAGCTCTCCAAGCTAAGGATTTTCCATCTAACTCTCCAAGTTGGGAATTTGCACCTAACCCTCCAAGTTAGGACTTTTCACCTAGCCCTCCAAGCTAGGACTTTTCACCCAACCCTTCCGAGTTAGAATATCATCCAACCTAGCCCTCCAAGCTAGGCACCTGACCCTCCAAGCCAGGACTTTTTCACCTAATCCTCCAGGATGGGAATTTGCACCTAACCCTCTAAGTTAGGACTTTTCACCTAGCCCTCCAAGCTAGGACTTTTCACCCAACCCTTCCGAATTAGGACTTTTCCAACACCTAGCCCTCCAAGCTAGGATTTTTCACACCTAACCCTCCAGGTTAGGATTTTTCCAACACCTAGCCCTCCAGGCTAGAATCCTCTAAATCATGCCTAATCCTCGATCAGGACTTAATCATAATCATCATCATCAACCTAAACTAAAATCGTTGTCAACACCAAAACAACAATCAGGGCCAGACTGCATCAACAGTCCCTAGGCTGAAAGATAGTAAGCCTAGAATGTAGACCCCTGTAGGTCGGGATTAGCTACCTCGCATCCTATATAGGGGTATGCGCGTAAAAGAAAGAATGAGTACAAAGTCGGGGACCCCAAAGAAGATGATGTATATGATTTTAAAGTATTATTTAGTATGTTTTCCAAAGAGCATCCTAATATTTTGAAATGCACATGTTCTATGTTTATATGTCTTCATGTATCTTATGTGCCTTATGAATTTTATGCTATCCATGAAATGTTATATGTTTTAAAATGCATGCGATGTACGGATTTAGTGAGTAGGAAAGAGCTTACTAAGTTTTATACTTATAGTTTGGTTGCTTATGTTGCAGATCTACATATAAATTTCTAAAGAAAGGGAAGCTGCAGGAAGGGCTAATGTGTGTGGTGGTGACTTGACTGATCGATCTACTTTAGTGCTATCTATAGACTTAGTTCTTATTTCTAATAAGACATATGTTGCTACTTTATGCATGATACTTGCTAGTTCTTTTGGAGTCTATTTAAGTATGGATGCTATTAGATGTTATATGACGTTATCACTTCCTTATCGTTGCATATGCTTTTAGTTATGTATCATTTCCGCTGCAATGTTAGATTCATACGCAATGATATAAGTAAGTAAGAAAAAAAAAAGTTAAAGGTAACGCCGCCGCCTAATGGTAAGGGGCAGGCGTTACACTTGTAGTTGCACTTTATTCGTTATTGGGTTTTGTCGATATCAGAGACTTTTGTGTTCTCTTTGGCTTGTATTTCTTTTTTGTTTAAGGTGGTTGAGCCATCCGTTATCTTTTATGTTAATATAAACTGCGTGGTGATGTTTTATTTTCTGTTATGATGGCTAAGCCATCTTTTATGATGAGTGTGTTATGTATAATTGCCCCATATTGTCCGTCGTACAGGGGAGATGCTGCCCGATTTTCGAGCAAGCATGTGCCTCTGGGGGCGTGACAGATACGATCTATGCCTCATGGATCAATCTAGATAGCGAGGATAGTAGGACCAAGTTATACAAGATAATAACCACAGAAATGTTAGGACGAATCTCAACATTCTCGTCACTTGGGTCGCAATGATGCATTACTAGATGTCACTCAATGCATACGTATATAAAATGGTTTTAGAGACATTGTCGATGTTACGAGAGCCTATTGGGTTACACACAAAGAACATGTTGATTTAGAGATGAATTTATTTTAGTTTGACTAAAATATGATGGACATTAAGATTATATAGTTAAGTCTAATTCGAATTAGGTAGTTAAGTCTAATCCGAATTAGATTCATTGAGTTAGACTCAAATGAATCCAATTTTTGGAATATTGGATCGAGTCTAATCTTGATTAGACTCAACCAAAAGAGGTTTAATGTCTATTAATAGAGATTAATGAAGCATTAATGAAAAGGAGACCAAGAGGTAAAAACCTTTTGTATTCATTGGATGAGTACAAATGGCCAATTTTCGCAACAAATAGAAGATAGTCTTCCTCTTCTCTTGGCTGAACCTCTTCTTCCTCTCTTGGCCGAACCATCCAAGTTGCTAGCACAACGAAGATGGTCCTTCTCCGAAACTAAGTTTGTATGACGAACGTGGAACGTGTTCGTGTGAATACTGATAGAGGTGCAGTCATTCTGATCTTGTTGAGATTTGTTAAATCAAAGATGCTACTGATATTATACCATTCACGCAACAAACGTAGTCATTTTATCAAACTTTGTATACTATATTTACATGGATCTCTGGATAGATCATTTTTTCCGCTGCATATGTATGTTGTCTTTTGCAAAAGATCCCTATAGCTACCTCTCGTCAATCAATTGGTAACCCTAAATTCAACCTTTTCAAGGCTGAATTTGTGTTTGGCCTAGTATCTGGTTGACATCAGCCTACTAGGACTTTCTTTGCCCAACATCCAATCATCCGTGATATGTTGGGACTTTTCGTTACCTAACATTCGATCAACTTGACTAGGGCTTCTTCACCAAGTGTTCGGTCCTCCTTGACCTACTTGGACTTTTCTTTTGTCAACTTTCTCATTGGACTCACTAAGTGTCTGATCAACCATTGACCTACATGGACTTTTCTCTTATGCTAAGTATTTAGTCCTCCGTGACCCACTTAGACTTCTCGTCTATGTCAAGTGTCTGGTCTTCCATGATTCACTTGGACTTTTCTCTTGTTAACTTCTCGTTGGACTTCTGACATCATCAAGTATCTAGTCAACCTCGACCCACTTGACTTCTCTCTCACATATGGATCAAATATCGAAACTCAAGCTTGAGTTAACCCAAGCTTAGTCAGCTTGGTCAACCATTACTCGAGGAAGATTGCACTAATAATCTTTTCCTTTTTTATGTTTGACAATATATTTAAGTTAGGCTAACTTATTAGACAAACTTCCTTCTTCTCATGCCAAAGTATGAATGAGGATTTTTAAACTTAAAATCAACATTATCCCCCTTTGACACATTAATTTTTTTTTTTCTAAAATTTCATCCATCTTAACCTTCCAACACCCCAATGGAAATTCTCGACCTCCTATTGTTTCTAATGCTCCACCTTAATCATTCTTCAAACTTTTCTTTTGAGATTCACAAATTGTGGTCGAGATTGACCTTGGAAGTAATTCGTTGACTTGTTACGGGTATGACCTAGTAGCTCCTATTGACGAGTTGGGAAGCTAGGGTTAAACTTGTCAACAACTTATTGGAGATTAAGGTTTTCAGCCTTTGAGGTGCATAGTGATGGTTTTCACTCAGTATTTATATTGTATATGGGAGGTTAGTATCTACATGGTTTAATAGCGAAATTTGGATGACCAAATTTTTTGTTAGTAGGGGAGAATATAAAATATGGCATATAAAAAAAACCATAAATAAGGGTTAAAATAGAAATAACCTTATAGAGAATTTTGGAAATATTTTTTAAAATTTATTATATATATATATATATATATATATATATAAATAAAAAAACTCCTCTTTTTATTTCTTTTGATCGACCTTCTCCCCCGTGCCCTAAGACCATCTCCAACCACCAACACCAAATTTGGTGTCATTTTCACACCAAAATGGTGCAATTTCAACACCAAATACTATTTCAACTCCAACCCATTCACACTATATATCACACCAAAAGGAATATTCCATAGAATATTTTTTTTTCTTATTCATTTATTCATAATTTAATTATCGACCTAAATTTTAATTTAGTAATCATTTTGAATATAATTATTATATTTAAAATTAATATTTTTATTTTGTATGTCAACATAATAGATGATGTATTTATATTTATGCATATCAAATTTTTAATTATTTTATTATATTTTTTTAAATTAGTGTTATAATTTATAAATTTAATTGTAATTAAAATATGCTTACAAATAAACTATATTTAATAAAATTAAAATATGTTATTATATTTTTTTAATTTATATTTATAATAAATAATTAATATTATTAAATACTTATGAAAAAAATATTTATTATAAATTAATTTTTATTTATGATATTTATTAGTAATATAATATGTGCTAATACATATTATATTTATTCATTATATAGTATGATATTTATTATATTTATTCATTATATTAATAAAATATTAATATCATCAAATTTGGTGTTGCAATAGTGCAACACCAAATTTGGTGATGCACTATTGCAACACCAAATTTGGTGTAGGAATTTGGTGACGCATTGGAGACAAATGGTGTCATTTTGACACCATTTTTAGTGGGATGGTGCTCGGTTGGAGATGGCCTAAGCCACCGCCGACCTTCCTCTTCTCTCGTTTTTGCCCGACGGCAACTCCTCTCCAACACGCTCGACGTCGGCAGTCGCCTCTTCCCCTCCTCGCCGCACCATCAAAGAACCGCTGAAACAACTTCACGATACTGACACTTTCGCCCCGATCTCCCTCATCCCATCGTGATCTAGCCGCCGTAGTCGCCGAAGGCAGCACCATCAGCTGGAGTACGGGACATCGCAACCCTTTTCCTCCTTCTGATCTCACCTGAAGCACTCACTGCCTTTCCTTGGTTTTTCCCCCGATCGTGAATCACCCTTGATCTCCTATACCCGAGCCCCATCTTCCGATCCAGAATAAGGCCAAGCACCCATTGCGTATCATACTCGTCGACGTAAATCTCAGGTAAAGTTTGTGTCTTGTTAATTGTTCCTGTGGGCTTTGTCGATTGATGATGGGTGGTAGTATAAATCTATTTTTGAGATCATTTTGGTAATCTGTGGTTAATGAAATGGAATGGAGCTTTAGGGATTTCTTTTTTTGGTTGTTTTATGGTGTAGTTGCAGTGGAATACACGGTTGGGGATTTGTTGATCGATTAGATTTGCTGTAAATTATAGTTCTGATAGAGATTTCATTTGGGAGTTGTGCTCTGCGGTGATGTTGGTTTTGGCAGGTGCTTTTGATCTTGTGAGATGTTGTGGCTTGAAGGTTTTGATGTTGGATTTGTTAGAATCTGGAAATCCCTAATTGGTTTGGTTGTTCTGTTCTTGGAATTTTGGATTTCTGCTGTAGGTTTTGATTTGGATGAGATGATGTGGTTTGGATTAGGCTGTGATTGGTTGTTTACGATCTTGAGGATGGTGATGTGGTTGATTCTCCCATCTTGCCGTGTGTTTTCTTGGATAAGATTAGGCTTTTGGTTTATTAATCTTGGATAGCTGATTTGTTTGTGTTGGGGCTGTGAATTGCAATGATTTTGAGATGTGTGGTTTCAAATTGTGCATATAGATGAGATGTTTACCATGAACCGATGGAAATAGCTTCTGTGCTTATGTGAGTTGGTGAGGAATGGTGTAAATCAGTGAGGAAGTGATTGTTATTCATTTGATAGGGAATTTGGTGATTGGTGTAATTCTTGAGTTGGACGGAATGGTTGTCTAGTTTTGTTTACCTTTGATCCTAGGTATTGTGTCGTGGATAATGTAGAGTGGTTGGTTGAGCTTGGGGTTCACGCCGTGTAGTACATGGTTGGAGTTAAGGTTAATTGGCATGATTTTCGTGGTAATGTATTACCTTTGGGATGGTCATTAGTAGGTTGTAGTTATGTTTTAAGTAGACATTTGTTAAAGTAGCTAAGGTGTATATTGTGACACAGGCCATTGATTGGATTTAGAGGCTTGGACTTGGGGATTCTCTTCTTACCATGGACTTTATATTTGAGGTGGGTACTTCTTACTTATTTCCTATAGAATCGTTTACCTTAAATGCATGGTTATTTTATTTTCTGAGTAGGTTATTTTATCTTAAATCTATTCTCCTTGTTTTTCCTACTTGATACTTATTCTTGCTTAACCTTTGAGTAGTACTCTAAAATGCTCAATTATACAGTCTCAACTCTTATTTTCTAATTTAAAGAGTACCGCTTGTACGTGTGTACTGTAAAAACCATCATGTAACTTATCTAGGGTTTGATTGGCATTAGATAAATCCTACCTAGTAGATTAGTGCATGTTTATTTACTTTGGTGTTGATTATGTTTTGTATTGTTTTGAATGCAAGGTTTTGGTTTGATTAAGGTTGTGCATATTAGTGGCATGCACCATAGCATTGTTTGCATGTCGACGACCACTGGCTCCCTTGTGGTTCAGACGGGTCGTCAGTTATATTTTTCCTGTTGTGTCATGCTCAGTTGGAGTTGTCTGCAGACAGTTGATACTCCCAGGTGTTAGGAGTCCTCACAGGTATTTCGGGGTTTTATAGCCACAAATATTATGACTTTTCATATATGGCTATAGGTATTGTGGTGTATCTGCATAGCCACAAGTTTTGGCGCTTGTATCTTGTCCACTCAACCTATCCAATGTAGCGGTGGTTGATGTATGTACAATGTAGGTCATCGCATCATATGCATATTATGCATTATGCATTTACTGCACTTGTTTAAGCTATGATTGTAGTATTTGATTGACATGCATATTCGGTTATGATTTACATTTATTATATAATCTGGATCCGCTCAGTAGTACTAGCAGTTTACTAAGGTATTTAAAGGATTTCTGATCATGCCCCTATGTGTTACATTAGTTTTCAGGTATGTTTATTCGTACAAATGTATTTGTTTTATGTTCTTAATTCTAGAGACTGTATACCTTTGATTCCATATGCTTGTTTTACCCTTTTATATATCATGCATTTATCTACCTACAAAGTTCGTCCAGACTCACCACCCTTGTTCTTCTTTTTGTTTCGGGTAGTTGATAGTCGCGTCTCGTGCTGCCAGGAGAGGATCCAGCTGTTAGTCCCCCACATGAGTATTTTATCTTTTTCGTACTTCTTTATTAGTCGTACTTTTATTACATTGAACTTGTATTTATTTTATTAGTCTTGGAGTGGTGGATTTGTGTATATGTCTTGGCTTTTAAGTTTTCTTCAAATGCATGTGATGTTTTTTCTTATTATTATTTGCGTGGTTGTGGTGTTTTCTTATATATATGAAAGTATTGTCAGCCGTGTGAGGCTGTGCCATATTCTGTGTTGGGATATATGTAGAAATGCTTCAGATTATCCGTCGTACAGGAGAGATACTGTCTGATTTTCGAGCAAGCACGGGCCTCTGGGGGCGTGACAGAACCTCCCTCTCAAAGCATGATCCAACTTCTATCATTATACCAACGGCAATTTACCAAAGGGCGTACGTAACAATACGAAATTACCAAAGGGCGTCCCATGGTTTCTATGTTACCAAAGGGCGCAGCCCATTAAGTGAACTTCCTATTATACCCTTGGCGCCATAATAGACCTTTTCCATTCCCATTTTCGAGACATCCGAACCACTTTTGCAGTAAAATAATAATATGTGGTTCGGATGGCAAGGTAGTGGAAATATTCTCAGCCTATATATATAATACTACCTTGCAAAAGTCGAATCATCACGAGGGTACGTATATATTTCGAGCTTGCACAACTCAATTGATCAAGGCAGCAGAGGAAGATAGGTGTTGAAGGAGAAAAAGCAAATAACAGATTGGTAACAAATACAAATAGTAATGTACGTATGATTGTCATTTTTGATATTGTATCAGACCTGGTTTTATACTTATCAACTCTTGCTACAATTTGTATGTTTAATAAGGCTCTCTGAAATGTGTAAGGGTGATATGATTACATAATAAGGCTCTCTGAAATGTGTTAAAATGAAGATAAAAAAATGCTTGAATTTGACCTAGGGATGATATATTACCATATCAGGCCCTAGAAGGGCCAGAAATTAAAGGAGTTAAATCCCTAGGAGTGCATGATATCATTAGATTTCAGGCCCTAGGAGTGAATGAAATATGTTGTTTGGCAGGGGCTGAAAAAAATGAATTCAGGTCCACCTAGGGCCTGAAAAAAAAGGAATTCAGGTCCACCCAGGGCCTGAAATGAAAAGATTTCAGGTCCTTACAGGTGCTGAAATCATTGGATTTGAGGGCCTGGGAGGGCCTGAATCAATATAATTCAGGCCCTGTGATTTCAGGCCCTGGGAGGCACAAGGGGGTGGGCCTGAATAAAATGATTTCAGGCCCACCGTGGGCCTGAAATAAAAACATTTCAGGCCCAATAGAGGGCCTGAAATAAAAACTAGGCAGGGCCAGGGTGGGCCTGAAATCACTTCAATCCAGGCTCAGTTTGGGCCTGAATACCTCCATTTCAGGCCGAGGGTGGGCCTCAAGTGGGAAAATTTCAGGGTTTTTCAGCAAGGTTAGAGGTTTGGGCCTTCCTAGGTCCTTGATTATGTTTTTCAAAGTTTGCTAAATGTAATTGTAATTTATTTTTCAGGGATGATAATGATGTTGATGAAATTATCTCCGAAATATGGAATACTCTTGATGATAATGCTGTCACGGGGAATGGATCAGAAATTACAAGGAATTTGACAATTGATCTAAATGAAGAAGCAACTAATATAGAAGGTGAGGGTTTGAATTCTTCTTCAAGAGTTGTTGAATTCTTTGAGGCAACTTGGAGTGGGGAGGAAGGAATTGAAATCCGGAATGCAAATGAATTAGAACCCATTACAAGTGTACTAGAATTCCAAGCCGATGATATGCAGATTGAGGAATATGATTTCCCCCCAGATGAGTACAGTGACTTAGATGAGGAGTTTCCATTAGCTGAAGATCCTTATATTTTAAATTCTCGATTGCTTGCTGGGCCAATTGGAGAGTTAGAGGCAAGAGATGGGCATGAAGTTTTTTGTGGGGCAGATATTCCCATCTAGAGAAGAATTCAAGAATGCACTTGTCAAACATGCCATGATTAAGCATATGAGATATAACCCAGTTGACACCCGAAAAAATAGAGTTAAAGCAGTGTGCTTCAACCAACCATGTACATGGAGAGTAGTAGCAAGGGGGGAAGTAGAGTTCACTGTTACAAAATATATAAAGGAACACCAATGCGGAACTGTTAGGGAAAGTGCTGATCATCATGCATGCTCTTCATCATTTGTTGCTTCTTTTGTTGAAGAGCAATTTCTTCATAATGAACAATACAAACCAAGTATGATTATATCAGATATTAAAGCTAGATTTGGAGTGACCATATCATACAGAAAAGCATACATAGCTAGGGAGAAAGCATTGAAAAAGGTTGTTGGAGATTATGATGAGGCTTATAGAGATCTTCCACAATATCTGCGTGAGTTAAGAGCTAGAGATCCTGAAACGTATGTGGCACTATGCAGGAATGGTGACAATCAGTTCCAGCGGTGTTTTTGGGGTTTTGGTGCTTGCCGAAGGGTTTTCAGGTCTTATTTGCGTAGACTTATCGGAATTGATGCCACACACCTAAGAGGAAAGTTTCCGGGAGTAATGTTGATTGCAACGACGATTGATGGTAATGACAATGTTCTTCCAGTTGCCTTCGC
>JAGFNQ010010417.1:0-17295 GCA_024364735.1 Boesenbergia rotunda | reverse complement strand
TTCATCGACTAGGGATAATTTCAATACTTCACAATTGCACATTTAGAGATAATCACTAGTTGTGATCCTTACAAATTCTCTTATGCTGTGAATTGTATTGCGGACATTCAGTAGATGAGTTTACAATCATAAGGCGATTGCCTTAGGACACTTCTCTCATATCACTAACAAACTCCCACTTGGCCTAATGCCAATCGCTACGGTATCCAATACCACAGGCTCTAACATGACCCTCAAACTTGCTTTGAGGCAAGGCCTTAGTTAAAGGATCCGCTATATTCCTTTCAGTGGGAATTCTCAATTTGTATGTCATTCCTACTTATAATCTCTCTGATCAGATGATAGCGTCGAAGCACGTGTTTGGATCGCTGATGAGACCTTGGTTCCTTTGCTTGTGCAATAGCTCCATTGTTGTCGCAGTAAACCGGCACTGCTTCATCAATGGTTGGAACCACACCAAGTTCGAGACAAACTTCTTGATCCAGACTGCTTCCTTTGCTGCTTCCGAAGCTGCGATATATTCCGCTTCCGTGGTAGAATCCGCTACGGTGTCTTGTTTGGAACTTTTCCAACTTACTGCGCCTCCATTCAAAGTAAATACGTATCCAGACTGCGATTTGGAGTCATCCTTATCTGTCTGGAAACTGGCATCTGTATACCCACGTATTACCATATCTCCTTCTCCATATATTAGGAACACATCCTTAGTTCTTCTTAAGTACTTAAGGATTGTCTTTACATCCGCCCAATGATCCATCCGGATCAGATTGGTATCTGCTCGTGACACTCAGAGCATATGATACATCGGGCCCTAGTACATAACATAGCATACATGATAGATCCTATCGCGGATGCATAAGGTATCTTATTCATGCAAATCCTCTCGTCTTCTGTGCGCGGACACATAGACTTTGGAAGGTTGATCCATGCCTGATGGAAGGTAACCTTTCTTGGATTCCGACATGCTAAACCTTTTTAGCACTCGGTCTATATATGTAGACTGCGAAAGACCAAGCAACCGTTTTGATCTATCTCTATAGATTCTAATCCCAAGGATATAGGTTGCTTCTCCCAGGTCTTTCATGGAGAAAGTTTTGGACAACCAAATTTTAACTGTCTGTAAAACTGATATATCGTTTCCTATAAGTAATATGCCATCGACATATAATACTAGGAATACGACTACACTACCACTAACCTTCTTGTACACACAAGGTTTGTCAGGATTTTGTGAGAAATCGAACTCTTTGATTGTCTCATCAAAACGGATGTTCCAGCTCCTAGATGCCTGCTTCAGTCCATATATGGATCGTCGAAGCTTGCATACTTTGGTCTTATCAACCGATGTGAAACCTTCAGGTTGTATCATGTATACATCCTCAAGCAGGTTTCCATTAAGGAAAGCTGTTTTCACATCCATTTGTCATATCTCATAATCATAATGAGCTGCTATGGCTAGGAGCATCCGAATGGATTTAAGCATAGCTACTGGCAAATAGGTTTCGTCATAATTAATTCCTTGTTTTTGACGGTATCCTTTTGCCACTAATCTAGCCTTAAAGGTAACAACATTACCTTCCATGTCGGTTTTCTTCTTGAAAACCCACTTGCACCCTATGGGCTTAATCCCTTCAGGTGGGTTAACCAAGTCCCATACTTGATTTTCGTACATGGAATCCATTTCCGACTTTATGGCCTCAAGCCATTTGTCCCTTTCTGAATTTTTCAGAACATCTTCATAACTGATAGGTTCGTCATCGCTTATGAGCAACACATCATTCGATTCGCTTATGAGAAATCCGTATCTCTCTGGAATATTGCGTGTCCTATCAGACCTATGAAGAGGTGGTGTCGTTTTAGGTTCAACTGATAGCTCATCATTATGAGATATTGGTTGTAGGTCTAGACTAGGTGTCTCTGTAATGTCTATTGGAGTTTCTTGAACTTCATCAAGTTCAATGCCACTCCCACTGTTTTCTTGTGAAAGAAATTCTTTTTCTAGAAATACAGCATGCCTTGAAACAAACACCTTTTGTTCCAAGGGATGATAGAATTGGTAACCCTTCGTTTCCTTAGGGTATCCAATGAATAGACATTTATCAGACTTAGCATCCAATTTGTCTGATACAATCCGCTTCACATAAGCAGGACAACCCCATATCTTAAGGTGAGTTAAGTGAGGTTTCTTACTATTCCATGTCTCATATGGAGTAGTAGAGACTACCTTGGTCGGGACTCTGTTTAGCAAGTAAACAGCTGTCTTAAGTGCATAACCCCAAAAGGATTTTGGAAGAGTTGCATGATTCATCATAGACCTAATCATGTCCATCAAGGTTCGGTTATGCCTCTCAGATACACCATTATGCTGTGGTGTATACGGCGGAGTCCATTGAGACAATATCCCATTGTCCCTTAGATAATCTTGAAATTCTTGACTCAAGTATTCACCACCCCGATCGGATCGAAGTATTTTAATACTTTAGCCAAGTTGTTTCTCTACTTCATTTCTAAACTCTTTGAATTTCTCAAAAGCTTCAGATTTGTGTTTCATCAAGAACACATACCCGAATCGTGAGTGATCATCGATAAAGGTAATGAAGTAGCTGTAGCCTCCATGTGTAAGAGTTGACATTGGTCCACATACATCAGTATGTATTAGACCAAGCAATTCTCCCACTGGATTACCCTTTCCGGAAAAGGGTAATTTGGTCATCTTGCCTTTTAAGCAGGATTCGCATGTATCAAATGAACCGGGTTCAAATGATTTTAGAATTCCACATCGGTGTAATTCGGTCATGCGTTTCTTACTTACATGGCCAAGACGGCAATGCCAAGTGTAGGAGTCTATTCGATTATCTATTTTAGCACGTTTGTTGCTAACTTCGATATTGAAAATGTCACTGGATAAATCTAACGTGTAGATGCCATTGCACAAAGTTTCATTCCCATAAAGAACGCCATTTAAAGTTATGTAACAACAATTGTTACTAAAAGTTAAATGATAACCCTTTTCATTCAAACATGAAATAGATACAATGTTCTTTATTAACGAAGGAACGAAATAACAATTATCCAATTCCAAGACACGTCCAGTGGGGAGCTTTAGCAAATATGTTCCGATGGCAACAGCAGCAATCTTTGCTCCATTCCCAACTCGCAAATTCGCTTCTCCTTTGACGAGTCTTCTTCTATTCCTTAGCCCCTGTATGTCATTACATATATGTGAGCTACACCCAGTATCAAGTACCGAGGTATTTGAGGAAATAGAGTGGCATTCAATAACGAAGATACCTGAAGAGGATGGGGCATCGAATGCCTTCTTCTTCAAGGACTCAAGATAAACTTTGCAGTTTCTTCGCCAGTGACCCTCCTTGCCACAATGATGGCAAGTTCCTTTTGGTTTCTTTTCAGTCTTCTTGGCCTTTTTCTTCTTCCCTTTGTTCTGTTCCTTGGCCTTCCTCTTAGAACCTTTCTTCGAGGAACCAACTAACAGTACCGCCTTTTGATCCGGCTTTACAGAAGGCTCTACAGTCTTCAGCAGATTGAGCAACTCAGGAATGGTGGTCTCTAGTTTGTTCATCTGATAGTTCATCACAAATTGTGAATAACTCTTGGGCAAACAACTCAGAATTAAGTCAATACTTAGTTCATGATCCATTGCAAAACCGAGTGCGCTCAGTCGCTCAATGTACCCCAACATCTTTAACACAAACTGCGAGGCAGAAGTGCCTTCCTGCATCTTAGTGGTGAAGAGGAGTCTGGAGACTTCAAACCTTTTGGATCTCGCCTGCTCTTCAAACAACTCACGAAGATGGAAGATGATGGTATAAGCATCCATATGCTCATGCTGCTTTTGCAGCTCAGGTACCATAGAGGCTAGCATGATGCAACTCGCAAGTTCAGAATCGGTCACATGTTTCTGATAGGCCAACAATTGGTCTGGAGTTGCATTCTCTGGAGGATGGGTGGGAAGTTGATCTTCAAGGACATAAGCAAGCTTCTCTGCCTTAAGGACTATCCTTAGGTTTCGAAGCCAGTCCATGTAGTTCGGCCCAGTCAGTTTATTGGTGTCCAAAATGGAACGCAAGTTTAGAGAAGACATGATCGAGTGATTATCCTAGAAATAAAAATTGAGTTTATGTGAGAAGAATGATTAAAGAATGTATCAACATACATAAATAAAATCCTATTTATTTTTCAAATTGAATAACCCTTTTTTTTTATCAATTCGGGAGATCGTAGGAACATCTCCAAATAGGTTGATATCCAACCATAGATAAGAACAACTATGACTGTGGCCATCAAGTCATTCTTAGCTATGAAGGTAGGTAATTATACCTATTACATATCACACATATGTAACTATCACATTATGCTATCAACTAATTGAATGTTTGCATAAATCATTGGGTTGTTAACTCATTAACAAGTATGCATCATTATACATAGCACCCAACTGCACCTCTCTTTACATCGACCTTGGCTGTGGCACAACAAATCGATGCTCCAAGCTTAAGGCTGACCCATTAATCAAGAAATAGTTTTAATATGGTTGGAGCTCATTCAACCGTTTAGTCAGGCTTGGATGTGTCCAACAACCAAAACTAAGGATTGACCTCTGACTCCAACTATATTATTCATAAACTAATTCCATGGTTTGAACATGTTGAGGTTCAAGTCGGGCATGGATGTGTCCATCAACCCAAACGAGAAACAAAACTCCGGTTCTAACCATATTAATGGAAGGTGTTAGTCTTAATATTTTGTAAGGGGTTTTGGGTCTCATCTTTTCTAAGCACATTCATGACATATGATTATGTCATGACTAACGATTTCCTTAATAAAGTATGTATGTGACTTAATTTATCAAGTCTCATGAATTGAATTAGGAACCGGATTTCCTCATTCTAATTTCATACTTTATTAAAGGAATTATTTTGGGAAACAATTTCCTAAATTGTCATAATCAATTTCGGAAATAATATGTTTAAGACTTTGATTTCTCTAAATCAAATCTTATTAAATTAAAAGGCAATTCCCTTAATTCAACGACATATTATTTTCATGAAAATCTCAATTAAGAAAACTCTATAGGAAACCATTTTCCTAATTAATTTTGGAGACAACAACATGTAAGAGCATCACCTCTTAAATCATGTTTTATTCATGGATTTAATTAATTACAACAAATCGTTTTCTAAGGGTGGCTCCCCGAGGCTCAGATACCCAAAGAAAAGTAATTTGTCGTAAATCTAATTTGGTCGGCTCCCCGAGGCTCAATCCAAATCAAACATGACAATTTCAATTAAAAATTGGGAAATTAAATTATAACAACTAGCTTTAAATTGGACGGCTCCCCAAGGCTCAATCCAAAATAAAGAATTTTGTTGTCAATTTAAAAACCAATTCAAATTTAATTGTCAATTAACTGTCCATGAATTTGTCTAGACTTTCTTAAAAGAAAGTGCCTAAAATTGCGAGATTTCATAAATTGGTTTTCAGAATAATTGTAAGTTTCTGTTACAAAGAAAACTTACATATTTCCAAAATTGAAAATTTTCTAAAATTAGAAAAATTTCCAAAATTGGAGAGTTTCCAAAGATGGGAAGTTTTCACAATTAATATAAAATTTTTAGAAACTAGGATATTTCAAAAGTTTGGGAAATTTCATGAGGATTTCCAAACTTAGAAATTCCTAAATCTAAAATTTATTATAATTGGAAAGTTTCCATAATTGAAAATTTTTTCCAAAATTGAGATTATGACAAAGTTTTCCGCAAAATAATTATATAATTATGTCGAACACTAACCGGCTCTGATACCACTGTTGGGACCGGGTGCATGTCGACAAGGATACAGTTTCGTAAAATTTTAAATTTTTACGTGCAGCGGAAGAATTAGCATAAAATAATTTCCTAAATTATTTTAACCACGTATCTATCATGCAACCTTATGATGTGTTGACATAATCATAAATTAAAACATTACGGAAAAGTAAACTAATTTACTTTGTACCTCGCGTAACTCGAAGAAAGGGACGAGATCCAACCGTAGCGTCCCTTGGAAGCTTCGCCTCTATTCGCGTCCACGCCGAGTTCTCTTCGGGATGACTTCGCAAAGTCACGAGTTTCGTGCCGACGAGAACTACTAGATTCTCGGAAGGCACAACTAGAAGAACAAGAGAAAAGAATGGAAACTTACCAACAAGAAACGGAATCTAAATTCCGGGAAGAGAGGAGCTGCGATCCGCTTCTTCTTCTTCTTGTTTGGCTTCTTCTTGGTGTTGTTGGCTCACGCCAATCACTTGGAGAAGATGGAGCTCCGGCCCTAGCTCTCAAGGAAGGGCGCCGGCCCTAGGATGCCCTAAGGGGCGCCGGCCCTAAGGGGAAAGAGAGAAGAGAGAATAAGAGAGAGAGGGAGAGAAATAAATCTCTTGATAGCTCTATACTAATTGACAACTCAATTAATTGGAATTAAGGGCTTGCCTTTGGTTCCTTTATATAGTATCATCTCCCTTGCCAAGTCTCCCTCTTAACGGAATTTTCATAACAAATTTATCCTATAAATTCTCTTATGAATTATTCTGTTTTAAACCAAGTTTTATTATAACTAATTTTATAATAAAACTAATACTTTCTCTCTTTTAATTATGGAATAAAATTTGTATAAAATTTTCTTATCATGGATAAATCAATTCATAATTGATTTTATAAATTAAAATTAAACCAATTCATGGTTCATTTTAATTTCCATAAAAAGAATAAATTTACTACAAATTTCTTTATAAATCTCTTTATATAAATTTCTTTATATATCAATTTATTTATCCATAATTTATAAAACAAATCGCGCTAGATTTATTTTATTAATTAAACCAATTAAAATGGTTTTCTCCCTTTAATGTGGCCGGCCAAACCAAAGAGGGTGGGCACCCTCTTTGGCCGGCCATTTCAAGCCCCACCAATCGCGAATTAAACTTATTTAATTCTTTGTAGGCTGTTCAAACATCTTCGGGCACTTCGGCTTATACCCAATCATCCTGGGTCCACACCTCCTTGGAGATGCTTGCTTAAGATGTTAAAGTATAAGTCTCCATGACCAAGATGACTTGAACACCGCAAGTCAAAGGAACATCGCACTTAAGCTGCAGTAAGAACTTCATTGACATGTCTACATGTGGATTCCCATATGAAGTCTAACAGCTAGTCACTCGAATGAACTAGTTCCCTTAACTAGCATCCATGTTTATCTCCGGACATCCCAATGTCACCAGCCAGTGAGAATCAGCTGATTAGAGAATAACCCATGCTAGTCTCAACATAATTGATAGTGCCCGTTTTTATCAATTCATCGACTAGGGATAATTTCAATACTTCACAATTGCACATTTAGAGATAATCACTAGTTGTGATCCCATCACAAATTCTCTTATGATGTGAATTGTATTGCGGACATTCAGTAGATGAGTTTAAGATCTCAATCAAATACACAAACATGTATACTCAAATAGTGAATTATCATTTATTAGAATAAATGTTTACAATCATAAGGCGATTGCCTTAGGACACTTCTCTCATATTACTAACAGTAGCGTGTCCATGAGAGGGATTTTAATGCACATTTCTTTGATCTTCTCCATAAACTTTTCGAATTCTTTGTCTTTCTTGGCCTTGATGTGTCTTTTAGGGAAGGGGACTTGTTATTCATTACTTCTTGGTGGAGGCTCTTTAATCTCCTCTTTCTCCTTGGTTGTTTGAGTGGTAGGGACTGGTTGTTTAGCCAATGCGGATCAAATTGTATCACATTCAGGGCACCCCTATAGGCATACGAGTGTCGGAGTGACCTATAGGGATTCGAGCCGAGGATTCAAGACAACACTTCCATCATTCTATGACTCATTCTCTGCGAAGCAAAAGAACTAAGCCAATGCTCTACAACCAAGGAGGCTCCAGGAGGAAGTGCATTATACTTCGGACTTCCGGATTAGCTGGATCTTCATTTTTATTGGTTTGCTTTTATTTACAAGTTGTACTTAATTTCATTTATTTGTGCTTATAAAATCAAACTGTAAGACGGATTTTCTCCGCCTCTAGAAATTTCGGATAGGAGACCTTTAGTCGATTCACACTGAGTAGATAGACCTTGGACGTACTGACCTTGGGGGGTTGGGAACCAAGTAAATAAATCTCGTATGTCTACTGTCTTTGTTGTTTTTATTTTATTTATTTTCGCTATGTACTAATAACTCTAATAGAAAGCTATACGAATGATCGACGAGATTTTGAAGAAAGAGAAAGTCGATATTCACCCCCCTCTATCGACTCCATCGATCCCACAGGAAGATATAGAATCAATAATCAATACCTGAATCTAGCCTAAACCAACCAAATGAACCAATTAAATCATCATCTTGGACAAGGTTAAACCACCTAGCTAACTAAATTTTAGGTGATCCAACCTTATATGTTAGAAGGAGATCATCCTATAAAAACCTAAGTTAGATTGCTTTGATTTCTAAGATTCAACCTAAGTCAATAGAAGAAGCCTTACCTGACCCAGACTAGATTATAGCCATGTAGGAAGAATTAGCTCAATTTGAGAAAATTCAAGTGTGGATCTTAGTACTAAAACCAAAACGTAAGACCATAATAGACACTAAGTGGGTTTCTAAGAATAAGTTAGATGATCATAGAGAAATAGTTAGAAATAAATCATGTTTAGTAGCTAAAGGGTTTAGTTAATTTAAGGGATTAGATTATGATGAAACCTATGCACCTATAGCCAGACATGAATCAATTAGAATTCTTTTAGCCTATGAAGCTTATAAGAGATTTAAGTTATATCAAATGGATGTTATTTCTGTCTTCCTAAATGGATTTATAAAGGAGGAAGTTTATATAAGTCAACCCCCAGGTTTTGAGGACTTAGACTTATTGGTGCAAAAAGCATCAGACTGTAGGGATCTATAGACAAAAATATTCAAAAATTGCAGTGGAAATAATAGATCCCATGAGCGATCCATGCGAAATAAACTCATACAAACTTAATTTACAAATTCCTATCGTATAGGTATACCTTTGCTACATGCCCTTCACTTATCTTGCTTGTCCGAGGTATGCCGGATCTCTTGCACGTTCAAGTGTCTGTGCCTCTATGCGTATCCACACGAACACGATCTCTCAAGATTCGAAGAAGAATCACCTTTGTGATGCTAGCCACAAGAGGAGATTCACAAAGCAAGAAGGAGAGGGAGAAGAGAGATTTTGGCGAGGAGAAGGAAGGGAAGGAAAAATGACAAGTTCATCATCCAAATGACAAGAAAAACTCTTTTATACTCATCCCATGAATATGAAGAGTTTTTGTTCCTTTAGCTTTCCTCTATTAGTGCTAACAAAAACCCAATTAGAGCACATTTTCTCATGTGGCTCTTCAACTACTCTTCATCCAATGAAGAGAAACTTTTCATTTTCCTCTATTATTAATTTATTAAATATTTTAATGAATTAATATCTTATTAAATGTGGTTGAGTCTAATCTAAATGAGTCAAACTCTAATTAGATCTCAATCCCATAATCCAATTAGATTCACTTGAGTCTAACTCAAATAATCCAATTCGGATCAAATCTTAGTTAAACTAAGATCAATTAATCTCTGAAGCATCGTGTCCTTAGTGTGTGACCCAATAGGTTCTCGTAACGTTGTCAATGTGTCTAAACCACTTTAGACACATAAGCAATGAACGACATCTAGCAATGCATTATTGCTACCCAAGTGACGAGAAAGTCGAGATCCGACTTATCCTTCGTGACTATGACAATGTATGACCTTGTCCTTTTATCCTTGATATCTAGATTGACCAATGAGACATAGACTGTGTCATCCTTGATTAATCTTTGTGTTTCTTGATCCCCGAGTAGACTCACTCAAACAAATGAGCTCAATATCTTAAATTGACTCATTTGAGCATGACCATACATTTTAGTAGTCCTACTCGATCAAGGGGCCCACAGATATCACTCCCATCATATGGGAGGGATAGATCCCATCTACATCACTCACATCCCTCTGAATAATTCATTACATACCCAGTGATCACCTTTATAGTCCACCCTGTTATGGATGACGTTTGACGATACCAAAGTACATAACTCCTTATGTAGGGAACCGTAGTGACTTCAGGTCTAAGGACTATTCATACTAATAGTCACATGAGAAAGTTTATGACACTCATATGACAATATATGAAACTTTCTCATGACGGGTCAATTCAATACACATTCTCTAATGTATACCCATGTGTCAACTTGATATCATATATCCATGACTTGTGAGCTCAAGTCATCAATTGTCCTACATGCTAGTCTCTATGCATTAATATTGTGCTTGAATATTAACGCTTGACTAAGAATGGTTTAGTGTAGTGTTTTCTGATGGGTATAGCTTGGCAGGCTTCCTAGGCAAATACTTGGTCGTCCTTGAGAGACCTCTCCATGTCTACGGATTAAAAATTTATCCGAATGGAGACGCATCTCCCAAACGACCATCTCGTTATCGTATCGATCGATTCAAATTACAACTTAGTCGATCACAAAGATCGTGCCTTGTAATTCGCCTAACCGACCGATCACGGAAAAGACGACGAGTGGATCATCGGTTTTTGTGTTTATTATCGGGGTCCAATTAATTAATTATCAACTATGATTAACAAATAATCAAAATCATAATAATTAATTAACATACACATGAAATGATAATACGAAATCAAAGGAGCCAAGGAAGAAAATTATACCTTCCTTTACGTCACAGTCTTCTACCTTATGTCCCTTCCCTCTCGGACGTTGTGTGGGCGACGACCTACCGAGAACCGGAATCACCAAGGGTCACCAACAATCACTTCTTCACTTGCCAACCAAGAACCCTAGACCTAGGGTTTAGCTGTCGGCCCACTTCCTCTCCTTCTTCCTTGCGCCGCCGGCCACCAAGAACCACCCAAGCTCGCCGGCCACATGGAAGTCCTCAAGAGGATGATGAAGAAGAAGAAGAAGAGGTGAGACAATCCTCTCCTTCACCCAAACAATTGGCCAACCACCCTCACCTTGCGCTGCACTCCTTGCGCCGCCACCACTCCTTGCGCCGGCCGCTTGCTCCTTTTCCTCCCTCACCGAGCACCACAAAAGGAAGAGGACACCCCTCCCTTTGTCTAGTGGTTGCCGGCCACCAAGTGGAAGAGAGTAGAAGAAGAGAAGATGGAAGAAAGAAGAAGGAGAAGGACTTCTTCCTTCCTTACTCACCAGCACCCATGGGGTAAGGTAGGGACCATGAGGAGGAGTTGGGTCTTGGCCCGCTAATGGATCTAAAATCGATCTATTAATGAAGATCCATTCCACTAAAGGATTTCCATTGAACTTCCTCACCAACCCCCATATTTTCATATAGGCTCCACCTATTATGAGTACTGTTGGTGCAGGAAGCACTTAAGTCAAACCTATGTTTTGATAATGGCAAAGGGTTCAGAAGTTAAGGTGTTATTGTGATCTAACAAGCTTACTAAGTGTGCAAAAAAGTCCTAGGTACACTAGGCAAGAAGTCCTGACAAAGGGCTAGGCAAGAAGTCCTGGCAAAGGGCTGGGCAAGAAGTCCTGGTCAAGGACTGGGCAAGAAGACCTGACCGGAAGTTGGGCAAAGAAGTCCTGGTTGAGGACTAGGCAAGAAGTCCTAGCAAAAGGCTGGGCACCGAAGACCTGACCGGAAGTTGGGCAAGAAGTCCTGGTCGTGGACTGGGCACGAAGACCTGATCAGGAGGATTGGGAAAAAGTCCAATCGGAGGAGCCGGTTGGCAAAAGGTAAACTCTCCTGAGAGGAGTAGGTGAGGACGCGTTCCCCGTGCGAGGTAACAGTAGGCGTCAGTTTGACCTAGGGTTCCATTTGAGAGACCCAAAGTCAGAACCAAGACAGCTTAGGCTGTAAATAATGTCTAACATACTTGCTTCTTGTGTTTTGGAACCAACCTTGGTTGCAGGAAATGAATGGACGATGTTTCTGCAGCTCAGGCGCCTCAATGGAGTGAGGCGCCTCACTAGGCTAGGCGCCCATATGGATACGGGCACCCCAGTGCAAGGCAAAATCAAAACCATCGAAGCAAACTACCACAAAGCCTCTAGACCAAGTCAGCTCAGGCGCTTGTGTTAACACAGGCGCCCCCATCAGCCCAGGCGCCCCAGTGAAGGGGATAAGCGCTGACCGAGCCTGCGGATAGGAGTTCGCGCAGGAGAGGCCACGTGTCAGGCACCCCCATCGACACAGGCGCCCCTATGGCTGCTATAAAAGGGGGTTCACCCCCAAGTCAACAGAAAACTTATCTCACAACGCTCCTGTTAGTGATATGAGAGAAGTGTTCTAAGGCAATCGCCTTATGATTGTAAACATTTATTTTAATAAATGATAATTCACTATTTGAGTGTACATGTTTGTGTATTTGATTGGGATCTTAAACTCATCTACTGAATGTCCGCAATACAACTCACAGCATAAGAGAATTTGTGATGGGATCACAACTTGTGATTATCTCTAAATGTGCAAATGTGAAGTATTGAAAACATCCCTAGTCGATGAATTGATAAAAACGGACACTATCAATTCTGTTGAGACTAGCATAGGTTATTCTCTAATCAGCTGATTCTCACTGGCTGGTGACATTGGGATGTCCGGAGATAAACATGGATGCTAGTTAAGGGAACTAGTTCATTGGAGTGACTAGCTGTAAGACTTCATATGGGAATCTACATGTAGATATGTCAATGAAGTTCTTACTGCAGCTTAAGTGCGATGTTCCTTTGACTTGCGGTGTTCAAGTCATCTTGGTCATGGAGACTTATACTTTAACATCTTAAGCAAGCATCTTCAAGGAGGTGTGGACCCAGGATGATTGGGTATAAGCCGAAGTGCCCGAAGATGTTTGAACAGCCTACAAAGGATTCACCACTCCTTGCGAGGAGATGTATACCGAGGCCTATCGTCGGATTGTTACTCAAAAACCTCTGGCCAGAGTATATCATGTTTAGAGTGCGAGTCTCTTACATGAGAGTAATTAAAAATCCAAAGGACGAGAAAGACACTACTTGGGCTAGGTGTGACGTAGTCAGCCTAGTGGGGACTGACACCATAGACCGTGTCCTGAACCAAGTGGGTATAAGGTGGTGAAGGGAATGAGGCACGATTCATTAGAGCTGCTGAAGGGTTTCAGAATAATTTCTTCTGAGGTCAAACTGTTGATCTTTCGATTAATTGGGGATCATGATGAACTACTAGGTGCCACTCATGATCGTTCTATAATTAGTTGATTATAGACGGCCAACATAAATCGAAAGCCTATTTAGTCACACGCACTACGAGTAATCCGAGGGATTTAAAACGAGTTGAAAATTGAATTTTCCGATCAAGAGAAATAAGTCGAATCTGAGTTAATCAGAGGCGCAATGGAAGCTAAAAATGGCTAAGTCTTTTGGAGGCTTTTTGGGCGAATTAAATGAGTTTAATTCGTGGCGGTTCGGGTTGGTTTCGGCCGACCAAAGAGGGTGTTAACCCCCCCTTTGGTGGCCGGCCAATAAAGAGGAGAAAACCAATTAATTTTGGTTTAATTAATAAAATAAATCTAGTACGATTTATTTTATAAATTATGGATAAATAAATTTGTATAAAGAAATTTATATAAATAAAATTTATAGAAATTTATTCTTTTATGGAAGATTAAAATAATCCATGAATTGGTTTATTTTAATTTTATAAAATCAATTATGAATTAATTTTTCCATAATAAGAAAGTTTATAAATTTCTTATAAAAATTTTATTCCATAATTTAAAGAGAAGAAGAATTAGTTTTATTATAAATTGGTTTATAATAAAGACTCGGTTTAAACGGAATAATTAATAAGAAAATTTATAAGATAAATTTCTTATAACTAATTCCGTTAATTCCGTTAATTCGGTTTAGAGGGAGACTTAGCAAAGGAGTTGCTACTATATAAAGGAACCAAAGGCTAGCCCTTATTCCAATCAATTAATCAAGAGATTAATTATTCTCTCCCTCTCTCTCTTAATCTCTCCTCTCCTCCTTCTCCCTCTCTTCCCTTAGGGCCGGCGCCCACCCTAGCTCCCCTAGGGCCGGCGCCCAACCTACATCCAAGGTGGTGGAGGCCGTGAGCTTCAAGAAGAAGAAGGAGAACCCGAACACGAAGAAGAAGAAGCGGATAGCGATTCCTCTCTTCCCGGAATTCGATTCCGTTACTTCATTGGTTAGTTTCCTAATTTTTCTCTTGTTCTTCTAGTTGTGCCTTCCGAGAATCTAGTAGTTCTCGTCGGCACAAAACTCGTGACTTTGCGAAGTCATCCTGAAGAGAACTCGGCGTGGACGCGAATAGAGGCGAAGCTTCCAAGGGACGCTACGGTTGGATCTCGTCCCTTTTCTTCGAGTTACGAGAGGTATAATGTAAATTAGTTTACTTTTCCGCAAAGTTTTATTTTATGATTATGTCAACACACTATAATGTTGCATGCTAGATACGATGTTAAAATAATTTAGGAAATTATTTTATGCAAATTCTTCCGCTGCACGTAAAAATTTAAAATTTTACGAACTCGTATCCTTGTCGACATGCACCCGGTCCCAACAGTGGTATCAGAGCCGGTTAGTGTTCGACTTAATCATATAATTGTTTTGCGGAACACTTTGTCATGATCTAAATTTCGGAAAAATTTTCAATTATGGAAACTTTCCAATTATAATAAATTTTAGATTTAGGAATTTCGAAGTTTGGAAATCCTCATGAATTTCGCAAACTTTTGAAATATCCTAATTTCTGAAATTTTATGATAATTGTGAAAACTTCCCATCTTTGGAAACTTTCCAATTTTGGAAATTTTTCTATTTTAGAAATTTTCCAATTTTGAAAATATGTAAGTTTTCTTTGTACCAGAAACTTACAATTATTCTGAAAACCAATTTATGAAATCTCGCAATTTTAGGCACTTTCTTTTAAGAAAGTCTAGACAAATTCATGGACAGTTAATTGACAATTAAATTTGAATTGGTCTTTAAATTGACAACAAAATTCTTTATATTGGATTGAGCCTCGGGGAGCCGTCCAATTTAAAGCTAGTTGTTGTAATTTAATTTCCCAATTTTTAATTGAAATTGTCATGTTTGATTTGGATTGAGCCTCGGGGAGCCGTCCAATTGGATTTATGACAAATTATTTTTCTTTGGGTATCTGAGCCTCGGGGAGCCACCCTTAGAAAATGATTTGTTGTAATTAATTAAATCCATGAATAAAATATGTTTTAAGAGGTGATGCTCTTACATATTATTGTCTCCAAAATTAATTAGGAAAATGGTTTCCTATAGAGTTTCTTAAATGAGTTTTTCATGAAAATAATATGTGGTTGAATTAAGGAAATTGTCTCTTAATTTAATAAGTTTTGATTTAGAGAAATCAAAGTCTTGAACATATTATTTCCGAAATTAATTATGACAATTTAGGAAATTGTTTCCCAAAGCAATTCCTTTAATAAAGTGTGAAATTAGAATTAAGGAAATCCGGTTCCTAATTCAATTCATGAGACTTGATAAATTAAGTCACATACATACTTTATTAAGGAAATCGTTAGTCATGACATATGTCATGAATGTGCTTAGAAAAGATGAGACCCAAAACCCCTTACAAAATATTAAGGCGAACACCTTCCATTAATATGGTTAGAATCGGAGTTTTGTTTCTCGTTTGGGTTGATGGACACATCCATGCCCGACTTGAACCTCAACATGTTCAAACCATGGAATTAGTTTATGAATAATATAGTTGGAGTCAGAGGTCAATCCTTAGTTTTGGTTGTTGGACACATCCAAGCCTGACTAAACGGTTGAATAAGCTCCAACCATATTAAAACTATTTCTTGATTAATGGGTCAGCCTTAAGCTTGGAGCATCGATTTGTTGTGCCACAGCCAAGGTCGATGTAAAGAGAGGTGCAGTTGGGTGCTATGTATGAATGATGCATACTTATTAATGAGTTAACAACCCAATGATTTATGTAAACATTCAATTAGTTGATAGCATAAAGTGATAGTTACATATATGTGATATGTAATCGGTATAATTACCTACCTTCACAGCTAAGAAAAACTTGATGGCCACAGCCATGGTGGTTCTTATCTATGGTTGGATATCAACCTATTTGGAGATGTTCCTACAATCTCCCGAATTGATAATAAGGGTTATTCAATTTGAAAAATAAATAGGATTTCAATTTATGTATATTGATACATTCTTCTCACATAATCTCAATTTGTATTTCTAGGATAATCACTCAATCATGTCTTCTTTAAACTTGCGTTCCATTTTGGACACCAATAAACTGACTGGGCCAAACTTCATGGACTGGCTTCGAAACCTGAGGATAGTCCTCAAGGCAGAGAAGCTTGCTTATGTCCTTAAAAGATCAACTTCCCAACCGTCCTCCTGAAAAACACAACTCCAGACCAGTTTCCTGAGTTGCTCAACCTGCTGAAGACTGTAGAGCCTTCTGTGAAGCAGGATCAAAAGACGGTGCTGTTAGTTGGTTCCTCGAAGAAAGGTTCTAAGAGGAAGGCCAATGAACATAATAAGGGAAAGAAGAAAAAGGCCAAAAAGACTGAAAATACCCTAAAAGGCACTTGCCATCACTGTGGCAAAGAGGGTCACTTGCGAAGAAACTGCAAGATTTATCTTGAGTCCTTGAAAGAGAAGACATCCGATGCCCCATCCTCTTCAAGTATCTTCGTTATTGAATTTCACTCTATTTCCTCAAACACTTGGGTACTTGATACTGGGTGTAGCTCACATATATGTAATGACATACTGGGGCTAAGGAATAGAAGAAGACTCGTCAAAGGAGAAGCGAATTTGCGAGTTGGGAATGGAGCAAAGATTGCTGCTGTTGCCATCGGAACATATTTGCTAAAGCTCCCCACTGGACGTGTCTTAGAACTGGATAATTGTTATTTCGTTCCCTCGTTAATAAAGAACATTGTATCTATTTCATGCTTGAATGAAAAGGGTTATCATTTAACTTTTAGTAACAATTGTTGTTACATAACTTTAAATGGCGTTCTTTATGGGAATGGAATTTTGTGCAATGGCATCTACACGTTAGATTTATCCAGTGACGTTTTCAATATCGAAGTTAGCAACAAACGTACTTGAATAGATAATCGAATAGACTCCTACACTTGGCATTGTCGTCTTGGCCATATAAGTAAG
>JAGFNQ010010416.1:0-44517 GCA_024364735.1 Boesenbergia rotunda | reverse complement strand
TTATTTTTGTGACACACATATGTGATTGTACTCTAGAACTTGCTTAGGTTCTTTCAAAACCATATTTCAATGATTGGATCGCATCTATAGAGACTAATCAATTTGTTTACCTTTCCATATCAGTTTTTGGCACTAATCATGTTTATTCTATTTTTCTTTCCTTATTTCCTACTCTTAACCACATTTTTCTATGGACTTGTTGTTTGGGATGTTTCTTAATGCTACTTTGCCCGAGACGGACAAAGGATTAAGTGTGGGGGAGTGACTAGTGTTTTGGAAATATTTGTGTTTTGGAAATATTTGATATCAAAGAGGCATTTCATGTCAAGAAAAAAAAATTCTGCAATTACATGTGCCAAGAATGAGTTTGAGTGAGTTTGGTGTCAAGAATGAGCAAGAGAGATGGAAGCAATTGGAGCATCTTAATTCTTCACTACATTTTGAAGATCAAAGTGGCACGCAATGGAAGAAAACATAATCTGCAATGACAAAAAAATGTTGGCACGCAGTGAGAAATTTTGTGCCAAAGAAAATCTGTGAAGCATGTCTTGGTCAGATTTGTTTGGACTGTAGATGTACTCTGCTAGAGGATGAATTGTAGCTGTGTTAACCTGAAACAAATGCAGAAATTCTGGCCAAGATGAATTCGAGCTGAAGAAGAAGAAGCAAAAAATCAATGAGAAGTTGCAAAAATGGCTATTAATTGGACTCAACTTATTTGGGGAGCAGATTTCAAACTGCTGAATGAAATCAGCAATGAAATGCAATGCAGTGTTGAGGCTGGAATCCAACTTACTGATCCGGAATGGAATGGAATTGCAGCTGAGCAAATCAAGTTGTCTTTGAATCACAGCTGGACAGAGCAGAAATAGGGTTGATTTGCAGGAACTAATCTGAAATTAGTAATTTATGGAAAGACAGCAGAGTTGCAATGAATGCTGAAACTTGATCGAATGGAAGCTGAGAAATTTCTGTGAGAAGCTGATTTTTGTGAACTTAAAAGAAAAAAAAAGAAGAGAAGAGATGGAAAAAATCCGTGTGCTAAGTTGAGTTGCAAGAGAGGGAAGTAGTAGTTAAAGAGGAAACCAATTGAAGCAATCTATGTTCTTGACCATAATGTGAAGATCTAAGAAAATTGTGCCAAAGTCCAAGTGGCACGCAGTGATCAAGAGGAACTACAGCTGTACAAATTCAAGTTGCTTCTAAATTGCATCTAAACTAATCCGAATTGAAGGTGAAACAAGTCTTTGTTGATAAGGATTAAGAAAAAAATCCATCTGCACCAACCATCAAAAAATCTGAAAAGCAGCAGAGTTAGCTGAATTAAAGTGCCGAACCCATTAAATGGAGGAAGAGCATTTGATAGCTGAGTTTTTTGGGAATCTTGGAACATTAAACCTGACAAGAGAAGTTGATTTCTGAAAAAAAAAATTGATGAAAAGAAGTCCATGTGCCAAGTCGAGTTGCAAAAGTGGGAAGCAAGGGTCAGGTTAGCTGAATTAAAGTGTCAAAATCTGATATGCAAGTCGATATTGAATGTTTCCCTAAACTCAACCACTTGGGAGCAAATTTCCATTGGCTGAACAATTCAAGTGAAAGTTAAAGTTGCTATTAAGGCAAATGGAGGAAATAAATCAATGATGAAGGCACGCAGTGTATCAACTTGAAAATGATTGTGTTGTGGATGGAATTCAAACATGCTGAGTAGAAATTCTCAAGTGAAACAATTGAGTTCTCCACTACCATTTGTGCTAGGATTAAATGTGTAACTGCTGTGAAGAAATCAGAGAGTTGCCAGGTCTAAAATCAATTGACTTCTGTGAAAAAAAAATTTCAGAAACTAATTGCCTGCAGTAACAAACAAAATGCAAAGTAAAAAACAGGAAGTAGCAACTCCTTGGAAGCTCACGACACTAGAAAGGATTGGAGATGATTCTGATAGGGAGCTGAGCACATCATGACTGAATAAAGAAAAAAAAATAGCAGCTGAGACCAAATGCAAAAAAGGAAAAAAAACAACAAAAGAGATAAAGTGGCATAAAATTGGAATGTTGGTACCCTGAATTCAGTGGAGTTAATCGCATCCAAATCCAAGATTTGAATCACTAACCTTCTGACTTTTCTAGAGAGAAAGAAAGAAGAGAAAAAAAAATATGATGAAAAGAGGAAAAGGAAACAAGTGGCACGCAAAAGGCAAAATTGGCACATTGAGACCAATAGGGTTTTCTTCATCCAAATCAAAGGCATTGTGCAAGTTTGACTTCACCACACAAATCTGATTTCACTAGAGGACTGTAAAGAGAAGCAAAGTACATTGGAAACATTCTTGAGCAACCAAGTCTCCCACTTCATCAATTTGCCTATTTTCTTGGCTTTCACCTCATTCTTACCATTTTTCATGTTTTTCACTTGTTTTTGTAGATGTGGATCCTAATCATGAATAATGGTGGAGAGTAGATAACAAGCAAGCCTATGGTAGTGCAAAAAGCATGTGTGCTTGAGTGAGCTCTACTTTCATCATGAATTTAGAACTCAAGAAGAGAGCTACCAAAAATTTCCCTTGAAAGGCTAGTGAGTTAAATTCATCTCAATGAATTATGAAGGATGAAAAGGCTAAGTTGTTGATTTAAAGACGAGATAATAATCCATAGAGCTTAGATTTTTGAGAATTGACAATCTTAGGTAATTTCTTTTCATTTGCTTCTAATTATGCTTGAAAAGAGTCTAAGGGATACATACTTAGTAGTTTCGCGAGACGCTCAAGCTTAAGTGTGGGGGAGTTGATAAGTGCTATTTTATTGGTTATTTCAGATGCCAATATCCATGTTTGACCCATGTTTTTCTTGCTTAATCTTGCATTTATTCTAGGTTCTAGAAATTACTGCTATTTTGGATTTAATTGTAAATCTCGATCATTTGAATTATTTTTACCACTAAATTTTTGATTTAATTTTGTAGGCATGGAAGAATCATGGACCTAGGGCATGCTGGGTCAAACTTGAGTCGGAAGTGGACCCGGATCGAGTGATCAAGTTTCAAATTAATCTGGGCCGTCCGATTCAAAATCGGCTAGATCTAAGCCATCTGGAGACCTTTGAGGCGATCCGAGCTAGGGTTAAGGCTGATCAAGCACTCAGGTCAAGATCTGAGATTTTCATCCAAATCAGAGATCATTCAACCGTTGGATCGAGCTCAGAGGGCTCTAGACTGTCCATTCAAAGATCGGGTTGATTTGGGCCATCCACTGCAAATCTGGAAGATCCGATCTACTGGGAGGCAGATCCTAACCCTTGATCAACATCATCAAAGTTTGAGTCAGATCGGATAAAGATCAGCCGTTGGATTTTCTCTAAACAATCAGGGTCGTTCATTTCAAATTATTTAATCAAAAATTCCTCCCCATTGCACAGTGTCGCGTCTTCGCCACTACCTTCATCTTCTTTGATAGTTCTTCATCTGTTCTTCAATTTTCTTCAATCCAAGGGCGCGACCACCTCAATTCCTCATTTAGATCGAGTTCTAGATCCTTGGGAAGCTGCTGCCGTGAAGATTCCATCTCTGAATTGGCCAAAAACAGAGCCGAATGAGGGTTTCCTCGGTTCTGCCATTGATTGCTTCGATCTTGGTTTTGTTTCATCCTTCATCCATCCAAGCTATCTAGAGAGGTTCTCTGGAGTGCTTGGTTCATCCCCAAACCATCAATGTAAGTGGACAAGGCCAGATTAAGGAAATCGAATGGGTTTTAGCTTGGATCAGAGTGGAAGCTGGATTGATTCACAGGGACTGTTTTTCCATTGATTTGCTGAGCTTAGGAGTTCGAGGCTCACCCTTGTGTGACGAGCAAGGAGTTCTTGAGCTAAGGGAGTGATTGAGGCTTAGTTTTCTTATCGCATTTCAATTTCTTAGCTGTAATTTCATTTCTGTAGTTAAATTTCAATTCTGAATTTCTGTATCAGTTTGGTTTGGATCTTTTCTGCACTCATTAGTGTTTTTACTCTGAATTGTTATTAGCTAGTTCGGTTGTTAGTGAACAATTGTAGTTGAATTCAGTTTGGTTTCTTAATTTAGTTCATGCGTATCAATTTTCAGCTTTTTCCCTTGCGTGCTAGCACTGTTTTCTGCGTATCAATTTAGTATCTGCCAGTTTCAGGATTCAGTTCTGAATTTTGCATTCATCAACCTATTTTTTCCGAATCATACTTGATCTTAGTTGTTTGTTTGTCTGTGAATTCACTTTGTAGCTGCATTTCTGAGTTCTAATTCTGTTTTTCTGCATTGCACTTCTGAAATTGATTCATATCTGTGTATCAGGTTGGGCTCGGAATTCTTGCTTAGCATTCATTTGTTTCTGCATTAATTGCTTTTGAATTTTGCAATTGGTTTGTTTGTTTCAACTCCATCTGCTTTACATCAGTTCATAGTGTTGCATTTAGCATTATTTTCAGCACATCAGTTTTCCTTGTTGCGTGCCAAATGTGATGAATTTCTGCACTTTGTATCAAGAGAAGCTTTGGCATTGATTTGTACCAAGTTAATTACAACTTTTAGTGTGTTTTGGAGCTTGAAATCAGTTAGTACTGCATTTGGTTTGTTTCGGAACTCCCTCATCATGTATGCATCGGTTTTCTTCTAGATTTTGTAGCTAGCTTTCATTCGCTTGTTTTGAGTTTGATTCCGGAGGTAAGTTCTTGCATTAGTTCAATTGAAAACTCAGACATTGCTTTGATTCCTTTGCTTAGCATTTAGTTGCAATTTGACTTCAGATTCGCTTGTCCAAATTCGGTTAAGTTGCCTTAGTTAATTAGGTTTTCTACTGGTTTAGTTCTTTAGTTGCATTTACTTTGTTTGGCTCATTTGGCTAAGTTTTCTTTATTTTTCATTGTGTTTTCATTTCCGAGTATAACCCCAAACCAAAACCTTATTTGAAACCCAAAAATATCAACGACACATAAACTCGAGCTCGAATCAAACAATCTCAACTAGCCCTAGGAAAAATACGACATGTGACCCCTTTACTACGCTTTTATTATCTGATAGCAAAAAGGGTTTCCAGCTTTACACATATCTAAATTTTGAGACCCACATTTATGACACCTAGTTCGGGTCCATCAGTCCTCCTCCTCTTTCGGTGGTTACTGGATAGCCTTTGAAACGGTCTAGGCCGTCATTACATTTCTTCCCGTTGCGACATTTAAGGGTTGTGGTGATTCCGTGCCAGCGAGGATACTTATCCATAGATCCGCGAAGGAGGGCAAGAGCCGTTATTTGCTGTCGAAGGTGGCTAGGGTTCCGCTTCCCCGAGGTGGTCTCGGGGTCTTCTGGCCCGGGTGATCGCGGGCGTTATAGCTCCCGAGGTGGTCTCGAGACCCCGCCTCCCGGAGTGATCCCGGGAGGTATCTTCTGGTTGACTCCCCAGGACTTGCCTCCCAAGAGAAGCCCTAAAGGCTCCCCTTCCCGAAAGTATCTCGAGAGCTCTGAAAAAGGAGTCACTAAGATCTACTGTATTTTGTCACAAAGTTCTTCATCTCACGTGTCTACCACGTGCTATTAAACCCTATCACGATCCATCCAGTCAAACTCGGCAGGGTATAATTGTGTAATCAACGATCTTAAAGAAATTAATTATTTATGAGACATCTATTTTCTTTGTAAATAGTCGTCTGGCAACAATTCTTTTACAGTGAACATGACCCCAGTTCGAAATCCATGATATTTAGATACTTTAAATAATATTTTTTTTTGTTTTTAACTAGGTATCAGCATTTGAGGATCATCAATTCACATCGACCATCAAAGTAACTCCAGAAATAATCACAATACGGCTTAGATGTGCCATAGATGATGATGGAATCATGAGTATTTAAGAAACTCTATGACCACACTACCAGTCAATTCAATGGTTCATGTTTTATTATTCAGAACTTGCTCCGATTAAAATTAAAATTTTATATTAATGGTTATTATTTATGTTATATTTATTAAAAATTAATATTTTAAAATTTATAAATTTGAAAAATATATAAAAAATCGTGCATTTCGTTAAGTGTTCTATTTATTCCCTTAGATTATTAGAAAATTAAAATCACATAATTTATTAATTTCTTCGTTAAAATATCCTATTTCGTCCAATAAAAATTATACATCTTTGTTTTCGATAACTTTTTCTTAATCATCAAATAATACTTAAACTTCTAAAAAAAATTGGGTATAAAATAAATCAAGAAGAATATTATATTAAAACATGAGCCATTTCTCTGTTTATTTTATATCAATGTTTTTTTTAATTTAACATTAATATTATTATATTTTAATGTTGCCAGATATACATCTTATATTTTTTGATTAATTTTATAAGTAATGATAATCTTCGCTATGTATATAATTTTATTATTGAATATATTATATAAGTCAAATAGCCTCAGGTAAAATAATCAATAGAAAAATATAATAGTAAAAATAAATAGCAAATGAATTAATTTTTATTAATATCACTAAAATATTATTAAAACAATTTAAAAATATTAAATAAAATTTAAAATTTAAAATTTTAAAAAAATATTTAAAACATTGATGGTTAATCATGTTAACCGATTTATTTGGGGCTTGATCTTTAACCGGCCAATTGTAGATGGGTTTATAGGTTAGGTTTGTTGCACCCGGTCAACATGCTAATACTCTTGATCTGATTCATAATCAGGTCCGATTCGAGCCTAGTTCATAGTCAGGATCTATTTTGTAGTCTAAGAAGGAAGAAAATTTGAGCGCATGGGTGCAGTGGATGTTAGGACCTTGTGAGCTAGAAGAGAGTAAATAGTCACTTCACGCCATGATCTCGAGCTAGTCTTTTGAATACGCAATGAAAACTTGAATCAATATTGATGTCACATGTATAACTCTGAGATTTACTTAGTATTTGTCACTTAGACAACTAATCCAAAGCCTACTGCCAGTGATTTCCTCCACTACGAAGTACTCCTTTTCGGATATCTATGAGAGGCAGAGAAGCCTGTTATAATATGTTCTGACAAAAATACAACAAGAAAACAAATATAAAGAAAAATGAAATTGAAAATGATTTTCCAATTAGAAACTTGCTTTAAGTGCTTTCTTGTAATTTGGAAATGGCTCTTGTTGATCCAAAAATACACCAGCACTTCACCTCAAAATCTCCAAGAACCTGCACCGATAATCCTCGTCGAACTTCTCTTTATAAGGTTGTTATTCGGATTGATTTTTGCCTAATAATCAATTGATAGACTTCACCAATTGATTGTTTAAATTTGTAGAACGACTCTTTTTTACTTCACCAATCGATTGGTGAGATTGCCTCTAGTCGAACTGGTTAGTCGATTTGAAAGCATTCTATTCGATGCTACAGTGCCGCCATTGATTGCTGGAACTTATCAATCCATATATATATAGTGCCACAAATCGATTCGGAAGCATATATACTACACACGACAAACGACCAACAATATGCTTAAGGATGCATCGTATATATATTGATAAACAATTTGCAATTCATTCAAAATGAAATGCATTATAATCATATATGAATATATAAGATAAACAATCGATAATCTACCTAGTAATAATTGTTGGATATCTTGGATATCTATTGTGAATGGAAAGGGAGGTGGTGGGACTTTAGTCCCACATTGAAACTTTCCATTGAATGGAAAGTGAGGAGGAGAATAAAGGGACTCTCTTGTGAGTGGGGCTTTAGTCCCACATTGGGAGTTTTAAGGGAAAATATTTGGTTTATATTGTATCACAAGCATGTTAGTTGTGAACAAATGCTAGGGGAGAGACTCTCTCTCACGCGTGGGTGCGCAGGGGGGGGGGGTGGAAATCCAGGGCCCGGATTTGTACTGAACCAAGTAAACTCGTGTGCGTGCACGACCCGCGCACGTCGAATGTCCGACCGGTCGGGGCAAAATTTGTCCAAGCAGATGAACCAACATTTTGTCAAATTGATTTTTGCTCAAATGTAACTGATGCATTAATTTTGATTAATGCGAGATCAATAACCCCCAGACGTTTGGATCTGGTCGGGTAAATGGCAGTAAATGACGATTAATTTGTCATTTATCACTGCGGGGGTCTAAGCCTATATAAAGGGGCTGACCGAGAGCAAAAGAGATAGACACAATAATTCTCCTCTGCTCCACCTCGTTCCCGACCTCCGCTCCGCTGATAGCAGTCGGGTTCCTCTTCAGTTCGCCACGAGCAACGAGTGCTCCGTTGTGCCCGTGGTCTGCTGTTGTATCCTGAGGGACAGAAGTCCATCTGAGCCTCGAAGCACCGACGGAGGAGGACGAATCTATTTCAAGGAAACTACGCTGTGCAGGCCTCAGCAACTTCCCGGTCGAGAGACGTCCGACCACTACTTGGGAGATCCCAGTCGGGAAACTCCACTTGGGAATTCCAGTTCGGGAATTCCACTCGGCTGCTCGGGAGCTCACTCGGCCACTCGGCAATTTCGCTCGGAGCTCACTCGGCCACTAGGGAAAAACTGCTCGAGTCGGGAGATTCCACTCGGACTCGCTCGGCCACTATGGAACCTCACTCGGGAGCTCGCTCGGGCACTCGGCAATACCGCTCGGGAGCTCACTCGGCCTTCCACTCGGGAGCTCGCTCGATCACTCGGCAATACCGCTCGGAAGCTCACTCAGCCTTCCACTCGGGAGTTCGCTCGATCACTCGGCAATACCGCTCGGAAGCTCACTCGGCCTTCCGCTCGGGAGCTCACTCGGCCACTCGAGAGCTCACTCGGCCATTTCGCTCAGGAGATTGCAGACTGCAGTTTGGAGCTCGGGCCACTCAACAGAGATAAGTTGGAATTAATTTTATAATTTCAATTTAGTGTAAAATCTCGAATATCCTCCTACAATAATGTATCACATATAAGTAGGATAGACGACCCTCAATCCACTCAATACGAAATGCATCATAGCCCACGGGTCTTTGGTACAAGAGTTAGATAATCCAATGGTTAACCAAACACTCAAGATTTGAATCCTAGCTACAGTGCATTCCAAGATATTTAATTTCCTCCAATAACATGATAAACCTAAGGATGATGACGACCCTAGATAGACAATCACACAATCACGAATACTTTTCTGATTTACTTAGTAGGCGAAATGTGGGACCGAACTGTCTATAATAAGATTAGTTGAGTTGTAAGATTTGAATACTGTTAGGATCGAGCCGTTTGCTAGAGGGGGTGAATAGCAACTTTTCGATCTTGTCTTCCTACAATGGTTAGTGCGCAAGCGGAATAACAAAAATTAAAACCTAACACACAAGAAAGACACACCTATTTACGTGGTTCGGAGATGAAACTCCTGCTCCACGGCTGCCCGTAAGGTGGACGATCCTGATCCTTCGGTGGATGATTTCCCGGAGCACCTCCAGCTAGCTTTTGTCACTCCTTGTGGGTGGAGAAACCTCGCCACAAACCTTGGACAATCCCTGAGCAATACTAGGTTACTAACAAGCTCTAACCAAGCTAGTTTCGCCAAGAAGAAACAACCATAAATGAGCTCCCTTAAATAGAGCTCGAGGCTAATATGACCGTTACCAGTCGACTGGTCAAATTCAAATGACAATTCAAATTCTGGTCACCATCAGTCGACTGGTCCTGGACCAGTTGACTGATCTTACTGTGAACCCTATCAGTCGACTGGTCCCTCACCAGTCGACTGGTCCACTCCCTAAGTCTAGGGTTACCCTTCCTGAGTACATTTCTCTCAGCACTCGAACCCTCACGACTTAGCCCCCGAGTACAATTCCCTCAGCACTCGAAACCTCACGACCTGGTTGACTCTTCTTCCAGCAGCCTCAATCTGTTGCCTTCAAGCCCTCTTCGACTTTGGCTCTCATCCCTCAGATGTGCACACAAGCCCTCGGCTTTCCTCCATGCCATCATTCACGTATGCCTCGAAGTCCGTTTCCCTCAGCTCATCGTTCCTGCTCCAGCAGCCTCGATCTGTTGCCTTCAAGCCCTCTTCAACTTTGGCCCTCATCCCTTAGATGCTCACATAAGCCCTCGGCTTGCCTTCATGTTATCCTTCACGTACGCCTCGAAGTCTGCTTCCCTCATCTCATCGTCCCTGCTTTGTCCATAGTCCCTCAGATGCACACACAAGCCGACTGCTTACCTCCATGCCACCCTTCACCGTACCCGAAAACGTCCAACCAAGTCTATGAGTATCCTGCAAACCTGCACACTCACATACACATATTAGATCAACATGAAACTCTAACTTAATCATATTGACACACACATTAAAACCCATGATCCTCCCGATCATACTTGGGTCGATTGCCCCAACAATCTCCCCATTTTTAATGTGTGAAAATATGTTTAAGTTAGGTACAAAAACAACAATAACAATTGAAAATTAAAGACATAGAACATTAAGAGACATAAACATGCCCTCCCCCTTAACTATGCCCTCCACATAATTTTCAATTTTTTCACAACACCAAATTAAGTTAAACCTAACTTAAACCCACAAGTTCTCCCCCTTTGACACCATCAAAAAGATTGCCCCAAGCAATCCTAACCCTAGTGTCAATAAGAACACCTTTCTATTTCTGAAAAACCCCCAGAAATCAGAAAACAGCAAGATCAGTCGATTGCCCCTGTATCAGTCAACTGGTCCTTGCAATTCGCAAACCCACAAAAAGATCAGTTGACTGATACAGTCCAAACTGAATTTTCCAGCCGAATTTCAGAAACCCCTAGAAAATTTCACAAAATTCAAAAAACTCTGAAATTTTGTAAGCATATTTCTTATAATATATTCTACCCTAGAAAAATATAGTTTCATGAAAAATATCAAATATGCTTGACTTTTGACAAAAATACCAATTTTTTGAAAATGTATCATTTTGTATCAACTTTCTATCCTAACTTTGAATCTATGTGTTTGCCAAGCCTATCCTATACTATTTAAAACATAGAATTGTTTTCAAATCTCTCCCTTCTTATCATATAATTTTTCAAGATAAAACACATGATGAAACCTCCCCCTTTTCATCCCTTAACTCTAGACATATACATGTATATGAAAATTTCTTTATGCCCATAATAACAAGATAAAAACATTCCATATGATCAATATCAAGTTATGAATTTGAAAACTCATATAAGTAATATGAAAGCATAAATAGAAGTGTCATATAAAGTCATACTAAAGGATAAACAATGTCACAAGGGTCATAGCCCCGAAGTTTTCAAATATTACAATATCAAATTAAGTGTTTGAGAGATAAAATATAAAAACCCAAGCTACACACTCTCAACACTAGCATTACCAAATCAATCTGCACTACATGTCATCGCCTGGAGGAGGAGGAGCAGGAGAGGCCTGATACATGAGGTTTCACTGCTGCATCATCTCATACATCTCGTCCTGGTGCTGCTGGACCTCTGAAAGTCGCCTCTGAGACCCTCCTGGTGCTGCTGAAACGTCTAAAAGTCCTCCCTAAGACCATGTACCTCTGACTGTAGTAGGGAGAACTGCTCCTGTGTACCTCCAGCAGCAGCAGCAGCAGTCACCTCCTCATCATCTGAACTGAAAGAAGCAGCATACTGTCGCCAGACCATCTCCCCCTGCCGACTCTCAATCCCAACCAGAGAGAGTTGCCTAGAGCCGATCTGGTCATAATCCTTGGACAAACTATGTATCTGACCTCTAGTAGTGCTAATGCCTCTAGACTTGAAAAATTCGGTCAAAATGTGGCAGAATGGCATGTAGATTTTTCCCTTGCCCTCATGTGAAAAATGGACAATGGATACAAATATATGCAAGGCGATGTCAATATCTAACCTTCTCTCCAGGGCATACATCATCACCAAGTGAGGCAGTCGAATCTTCGACCTTCCCTTGGTGACAATCGGTAAAATGCAATATAGGACAACTTTATATAATACATTGCTGACTGGACTCCTGCGCCTAGCTTCAAAGATGCACTGTAGATGAGGTCGAGGTCTTTCAAAATAATGACGATGGATTTGGTCCAGGATTACATTAGGAAGGGTGAAAGGCTCGACGACTTTTAGAAAACATGTAAATGCATTGTCGGAAACCCTACACCCTAAAAATGTTCCAAATACTGCAGATGAAAAGGGGATGGTAACTCCTACTACCATGGACTCATAAGTCCCATCGTTAGGACTAATGCATGTAAGATTAGCGTAAAACACTTTATGCATGTCAATGTTGACATAATGTTGACAATAAACCACCTGCTCTAACCCAAAATGGGTGATCATTTTAACAATGTGAGGGGCCTTTTCTGTTGGGGCAATTTGTGGTCCGGAGTGACTATGTGTTTTGATGTTTGGGCAAAGGGTTTAAGTTAGGTTTACTCTTGTTATTTGATATGTGTGATTGAATTTGCAGGACTTGGAGAGTCACACATGAATGACGTATCCGAGGGATGAGAGTCGAGGGAAGAGGACTCCAAGGGCAAACCGGGGAAGTGGACTTCAAAGGGCACACATGAAGGGTGGCATGGAGGCAAGCCGAGGGCTTGCATGCGCATCCGAGGGACAATAGCCGGTGGAAGAGGACTTCAAGGGGCAAGCCAAGGGAGTGTACTTGAAGGCATACGTGAAGGAGGCTCTTCGGGGTGAGTGAGAGTGAGATTGTAAGCTGGGCAGTTGACTGGGAATGGATTAGTCGACTGCCAACAGGGGAACTCGAACTCACAGAAATATCAGTCGACTGGTAATGGACCAGTAGACTGGTGGTCAGTTGACTGCCCCTAGAGCAGTCGACTGGTGTGGTTGAAATTCGAACGTTGGGCTTACAACGGTCGAATTTGAGTGGGATCAGTCGACTGGCCTGAGGGCAGTCGACTGGTAGCAGGTTTTCAGCCAAGAGACCTATTTAAAGGGGCTCGGTTTTGGCTAGGAGAATTGACGAATTTGGCTTTGGTTAGAGGCTAAATAGTAGTCTAAGAGCTCAGAGGTGTGTTCAAGATTGTGGCGAGGTTTCTCCACCCACAAGGAGCTACACGAGCTAGCCGGAGGGTATCCGGGGAGTGATCCACAGAAGGATCAAGAGATCATCCACCTTACGGACAGTCATGGAGTAGGTGCGTCATCTCCGAACCACGTAAAAGGTTGGTGTTATGTTGTTTAGTTTTGTTATTATTGTTTTTGCTTGCACACGCTAACATCATAGGTAGAAGAAAGTCGAAAATTGCTATTCACCCCTCTCTAGCAAGCGATCACGATCTAACAAGTGGTATCAGAGCGAGGTTTCGCTCTTGTTGGAATAACCGCCAAAAGGAGCACAAGCTAGAGAAAGATGAAATCAGAAGGTCCACTTGGATGGGATACTAGGATTCCACCTCCATATGATCGAGATGATTTCAACTATTGGAGGAAGCAGTTGGAGACATGGTTCCAAATGGATTGGGATCATTGAACAACATTGGAAGTTCCTTTTGAAGCTCCAATAGACAAGAAGGGGAAGCGCCTCCGACCTCGGTATTGGACCAAAAGTCAAACGGAAGAAGCGGAGGCCGATAAGGAGGAAACTATGATTGTATTAAATTTATTACCTTCACATATTGTGTCAAATGTAGGAGAGTACAAGAATGCATATGAGCTATGGAGGAAGATAATAGCTCTACATGAGAATTCGACATAAGGACAAGAAGAAGAAGAGTCCAAGAAAAAGGACCAATCGAAAGTTGAGTCAAGCTCAACATCCGAAGAGGAGGAGAGAGTTGAATCGTCTATATCTTCAAGTGAGGAATAAATAGAAGAAGAAGTCTCAACTTCAAAAATTGAGGGGGAGGAGAGATCCTCATCTATACCGGAGCAAGAAGAAGCTCCTACCTCCACCAAAGCAAAGGCAAAAAACCACATCATATGCTTTGGATGAAACAAAAAGGGACACTACAAGGACAAGTGTCCATTGGGTAAGAAAAAGGAGGTACACCCTAAACTCAATTCAAATAATTTGAAGACTAACATGGGTTGTAGGGATGGAGCAAAGAAGGATAAGAAGCGTATAATTTGCTTCACGTGCGGTGAGCGTGGACATTACCACACCAAGTGCCCGAAGAAAGGAGAAATCAAGAAATTGACATACTTGAGGAAATTGGAGAAGAAGAGGAGCTCAAGTCAAGGGGGAGTGTCAAAGGTAAACGGGAAGATAATTCCGTGTTTAAAATTCAATCCAATTTCAAATTCTTACATGCACGTTGAGAATAATCATGGATTTATGTATAATGATAGGAATATGGTTAACAAGGTAGATCAAAACCCTAGAAAGGTCATGCATCATGATAAATCCAAGACCTTTAGACCTAAGGATCAAGGTAAAAATCCCAAGAAGGGGAGATATATGCCTAGAAAGGTGGGTAGGTCTAGGAACGTCCAAGGTGGACATGTGGATTCTAGGGTTAAAGGCCTAGAAAGGGAAAATCAAGCTTTGAGGGCAAGACTTGATAAATTGGAGAAACCCCTAGGAAGATTCGCTGTTGGATCTAAGGGTTTAGATATGATGTTGAGTAGTCTAAAACCCAACAATGATAGATCGGGGTTGGGATACCGATTTAAGGTCTCCAATGCCAATGGAAAGAAGTATGCTAGGGTAGCATATAATTATGGCAAGGAGGGGAAGTCCAAAAATGATAAGGGGGTGTCATTTAAAGGAAAAAGGAAGGACTTAACCAAGGATAAGGTATCTAAGGTTAAGAAGGTCAAGTTTGTAGGCCAAGAGTCACCAGGGGTACACCGGTGTGGTCTAGTGTTTGTTGAGTCACCTAGGGAGGTGGCTAGGGCTAAGAGCTCAAGGGGGAGCTCTAGGAGTCTTTAGGATCCATGGTAAATGGATCTCGGGAGGTGTTCATCTAGGAGGTCTAGGTGGACCATGGAGTGTGCCAAAAGAGTTGGATGTTAGGATCTGGGATGGCTAGAGAGGGGGGGTGTGAATAGCCAGCCACCAAAAACTCAGTTCTTTTTTTTCTGCACTCAGGTTAGCAGCGAGAAAACAAACAAACAGAAACAAACAAACAAACAGAGAATAACACAAGGATTTACAAGGTTCGGGGATAACTTACCTCTACTCCTTGGCGTGCCCGTGAGGTGGGCGATCCCTTGATCATTGGCAGATCAAGCCCCGGAGTGAATCAGACTAATAACTTCTCCTTCTCGGTGGAGTAACCTCCCCACAAATGTCTTAGAAGAATATAAGTTAAGCACAGGAGACTGGAGAAGCTTACACAACAAATGGAGTAGAAAGATCAGGCAAGAAGAAACAATCCAGAGAGCACAACAACACCACAGCAAAACCCACAACAACCCTTTGCTTCGTTCTCTGTTCTTGTTGTCTCCTCTACGTCGCTGATAGATACCATTTTTGTTGATTATTTTAATTGCTAAAATCCATGTTTGACCTATGTTTTTATTGCTTAATTGTGGAATTGCCCTAGGTTTTAGAACTTACTCTTATTTTGGACTTAATTGCAAATTTACACATTTTTTGGATTATTTGGCCACTAAATTCTTGATCTATTTTTGTAGGCATGAAGGGTTCATGGACCTAGGGCATATTGGGTCAAACTTGAGTCGGAAGTGACCCGGATCGAGTTATCAAGATTAAGATTAAATCCGGGCCGTCCGATTCAAGAGCGGCTAGATCTGAGCCATCCGGGACCATCTGAAGCAATCCGAGCTAGAGTTAGGGTTGATCAAGCATTCTAATCATGATCTGAAAGTTTCATCCCAATCAGAGCTAAATCAACTGTTGGATCAAGCTTGGAGGGCTCTAGATCGTCCGTTCAAAGATTAAGTTGATCTGGACCATCCGTTGCAAATCTGGAGGATCCGAGCTACCACGAGGTAGATCCTGACCCCTGATCAACATCCTCAAAGTTTGGGTCAGATCAGATGAAGATCAGCCGTTGGATTCACCAAATCAATCTGGGTCGTCCATTATTAAGTATTTAATCAAAAAAATCCCCACGCTTCCTCCTTGTCACGTCTCCGCCGCACAGTAGCTTCCTTCTTCGTCTTCTTCAGTTTTTTTCAGTGGTTTTTCTTCAATTCAAGGGGCGCGACCCCTCGATTTCTCACCTAGATCGAGTGCTAGATCCTTGGGGAGCTGCTGCAGTGAAGTTCCAGCTCCGAATTGGCCAAAACAGAGCCGAGTGAGGGTTTCCTCGGCTCTGCCTTCGATTGCTTCGATTGTGGTTTTGTTCAATCCTTCATCCACCCGAGCAGTTCAGAGGGGTTCCCTGGAGTGTTTGGTTCATCCCCACACCATCCGCGCGATTGGACAAGGCAAGATTGAAGAAATTGATTGGAAATTCAGTTGGCACAGACTGTGAGCTGGATTGCTTGGCAGAGGTCGTTCTTCCATTGATTTGCTGAGCTTGCGGGTCCGAGGCTCACTCTTGCTTGACGACCAAGAAGCATTTGAGCTAGGGAGTGATTGAGGATTGGTTTATTTGGTTAATTTTCATTGTTTGTAGCTGTAAATTTCGTTTCTGCACTTGGTTTAATTTCTATTTTTGTTTCAGATTCGTTAACTTCGTTTATTGCATTGTTTCTGCTCAATTAGTGGTTCGAATTTGTTCTTCCAGTAGTTAACTAGCTTATTTAGTTAACGCTTTATTTAGTTTCATTTGCTTGCAATTTCCTACTTGCGTATCCGTCCCGTTTCAGACCTGTTTTCTGCATATCAGATTTCATTCCTGCACTCTAGTTTTCAGTTTCTGCAAGTTTTCAGTTTTAGGTTCTGAATTCGTGTTGAGTATACAATAGACCTTCTTAATCCTTCCTGACATTAGATAAGTTCTCTTGCATTTGGATTGTTATGTTTGTTTCTGCTATTGGTTGATTCTGAATTTCAGCATGTCTTAGTTCCATTTCAGCAGTTAATATCAATTCTGAAAATCTCAGTTATCACTTCCGAATTTTGCATCAGTTACATCAGCTCCTTTGAACCTTTACTGAAGTTAGGTTATTGCCTTAATTTTAGTTTGTTTGCCTGTTCTATATCTGATCGTTACTGCATTCCTGCACACAGATTTTGCGATTCTGCTTTTGCCTCTTGCATTTAATTAGTTCTGAATTGGATCAGTCCCTTGCTGCATATCAGTTCCATATCTTCTGAGTTATGTATCAACTGAAACCTCAACAAGCTGATTGGTATCAGCTAGTGTTCTATTTGGTTGTTTTTGGAATCTAGTGTCCTCTCGGCGCATTAGCTTTCAAAATTCTGGCAAGTTATATCAAGGGAGTTTCAATGTCTGATCTTGTATCAAGTTCATCTTTAGCACCGTTTAGAATCAAGATTAAACCTATCTTCTATGCCTTGTTGTGATTGAAACCAGTTGCATTCAAAATTGGATCATTTCTGAATTGTAATTCATATCTGCACATGATGTGTTTACCTTGTGTATCAAATTGCTTCAATTGTGCCAAGTGAATGTGTCGGGTGGGATGTTGTAATTTCCGAAGTCCATAAATTCTGTAGTGAACCTTGCAATTTAATTCAGATTCGATTCCAAATTTAGATACTTTACATTGTTAGATTCAAGTCAACATTAATTGAGTTGGGTTTATTGGTTGCATTTGACTTTTCAGTCCATTAGTTGAATTTACTTTCTTTGCATTGCATTGCATTTCTAATTGAAACAAAACCCCGATTTCATTCGAAACCCAAAATTCACAAACGACACAACTCAAGCTCGAATCAAACACAACATCAACTAGTCCTTAGGAAAAATACGACCTGTGGCCCCTTTACTACGTTTTCATATTTTTGATTGCAAAAAGGGTTTCCAGCATTCATATACATTTAAATTTGAGACCCACATTCGTGACAGTCTATTTGGGTCCGTCAAATTTTTGGCGCCGTTGTCGGGGAAGCAACTAGTTGGTTTGTTTGATTTTTGCTCGTATGCTTTTGGACATATCATTGGGTTCTATTTTCTTTTGCTTTATCTTTTGTATACGGTTGCTGCTATTTTTCTTGTTTGTTTTGTGACAGGGGTGCAGGTTTAAAATGTTTTCATCCACTTATCAGCAGCCGTGTCCACAATTTCAGCAGAACCAACCTTTCAATCAACCATTACAGCAATTTCAACCGCCACAGCAAGAATTCCAACAGCCCTATTCTATTTTCTAGCAACCAAATCAGTTTTGTCAGCCACCATTACAACAATTCGAGCAACCACAGTAATTCCAACAATTTCAGCCAGATTTTCAGCCAAGTCTACCAAATTTCCAGAATTTTCAGAATGGGCAGCCACAATTCCAGAATTTTCAGCCTCACTTTCAGCAATTTCAGCCCAATTTTCAGCAACCTTGTCAACAAGATCAATCACCTTTTCAAGGAATTCAACAAGGGTACCAAGTTAATTCGAATTTCCAGCAACCATGTCAATTTCCACAACAAGTTCACCCTTGTAACCAGAATTTCCAGCCCGCGCAATCTCAGTTTTTACCACCACAATTTCAACCTCAGATCCAAGATTTCCAGGGCTACCATTCTCAACAAGTTCAATCATCCTTTCAACCACAATTTCAACATTTTCAGCATGATTTCCAGTTTCAAGGACAGAATTTTCAGCAAGACACTCAGAATTTTCAGCCCCTCCCATTTCAGCAGTTTAATCAATTAGGCTTTGATGATCCTGATTGGGATGAGGCTCTACACCAAAGGATGATGGAGATGTTGCAACAAGTCCTACAACACCAGCAACGTTTTCAAGAACAACAACTGTAAAATTTTCAACAACAACAACAACAACAACAACAGCAAAATTTTCAACAACAACAACGCCTTGGAAAATTGGTTAATCAATGGAATCAAATACAAGCCCAAAGATTAGGACAATCAGATGAATCTACAGGTGTAGGGGATTGCATTGAGCCCCAAGAATCACCCATTCCTACTGATTTAGAGGCCTGGGAGGAGATGGATAGTAGAGCTTGTAACAACCTTGACTTCGACTCTGAAACTTTACAGGACCCTTCTAAACTTTTATTTTGTAAGGATATTGCTATTGATGGTCCTAATTTTTCTAATTTGGTTGATACAGGAATGGTTGAGGGAACGTGCATGGGAGATGATTCCACAGGTGTAGGGGATTGCACTAAGCCCCAGGGACCACCACAAGATTCAGATGATGAACCAGGAAGTGTAGGGACTTGCATGGTGGAAGCAAGAACCCAAGGATCACCTATTCCAGTTGAGTGTCCACCAGAGCTTGAGGCTGAAGAGGAGCAATTACTTGACCAGGAGGAGAACACTGATACATCTACTTTTGTAGAATCTCCAGGTATTTTTCAGCACTATCAGGTAAATACTCCTTCTAATTTTTCTGAAAATTGCATAGAGGTACCTCAAACTGATTTTATTGTCTGTGATATACTTAGGGATGCATCTCTTGTAGAATTTGATTGTGAAAAATCCATAGAGGGACCTAGTGTAGAAATTGTTGAATATGAAGCATGTGGTGATACATATCATGAAAATGCTGAATGTGAAAATTTTTTAAAAGAGCCTGAAATTGATATTGATTTTTGTGATGAGTCTCTTGATATATCTTATGCTAAAAATAATTGTGAAAAATTCATTGAGGAATCGAAGATTGATTTCATTGGCTGTGACACATTGCTTGATACATCCTTAGTAGAAAATAATTGTGAAATTTCTATTGAAGTGCCAAAAATTGATTTCATTATCTGTGATGAGTTCCTGGATGCAAATTTTATAGGAAATAATTGTGAAAAATTTATTGAGGCACCACAAATTGATTTAATTGGATATGATGCAGTTTTGGATACATTTCATGCAGAGACTGATATTATTTTATTTCTTTCTGACCCTGCACACTTGAGAGAGGTATTACATTGTTTTGCAGGGTCTAGAAGACTTCAGGAGTGGGTGCTCCATCTGAACAGACTTCAACCTCTTGGAAGGACTTCTAAAAGGCATCAAGAAGGAGGAGTTGATTTTACTCTAATTCAAAGCACTCCACCTCTTACATGGGTCTTGGACCTAAATCGCCTGCGGCCACCGGAGCAAATTTTTGTAAAGTTCAAGTGTGGGGGAGTCCAAGTTCTCTCAGCCACCCATGTTCCTCCACTACCACGATGGAGGCTACTTCTGGATAGACTCCGCCCACCAGAAATAAAGGGGAGACTATTCTTTCTTGTATTTTCTTTTATTACATGTTTCATTTTTATGCCTTCTAGAATTTCCTTTAAATTGAGTCCTTGCTAATAAATGCATGAGTAGAGTAGAATGACTAGGAGTCATTGTAAATACCTTGTTATTTCTTTTGTCACTTTTTCTTGCATGACTAGGAATAAATGTATCCCTCTAGGTTATCTCCATTGCATGTTAGAGTCTTTTGGAAAATAAATTAAATTTGGTTGTTAAAACTTAGGGTTTGAGCTAATGGATGAAATCTTGGATGCTTGAGTACTACTTGGTTTTAGATTCTTAATTGATGACGTGAGATGAATTATTTTTGCCTAGTGAGAATTAGCCTTATCTTTGTGACACACATATGTTATTGTGCTCTAGAACTTGCTTAGGTTCTTTCAAAATCATATTTTAATGATTGGATCACATCTATAGAAGCTAATAACTTTGTTTACCTTTCCATATCAATTTTGGCAAAAATCATATCTACTCTATTTGTCTTTCCTTATTCCTAATCTTAACCCCAATTTTTCTATGGATTTGTTTGCTTGGGATGTTTTCTTGATGCTACTTTGCCCGAGACGGGCAAAGAATTAAGTGTGGGGGAGTGATTAGTGATTTGGAATCAATTTTTATCAAGGATGCACTTCATGTCAAAAAAAAATTTTTTTTTTAGGGTGCCAAGAATGAGTTTGAGTGAGTTGAAGTCAAAATTGGTATGAAGAAGTGGTCAAAGATTGAAAACAATTGAAGATTCTTGATCATCATTTGAAGATCCAAGGAAGTTTAACCTCAAGTTGAATTCGGTTAAGAATTTGAAATGGAAACAAATGGCACAGAAAAAAATAGAGAAAAGAAGTTGTGCCAAAAAGAGAAAAGAAAAAAAATCTGCTATTGTGGGTAGTAAATGGATATGGATCAGTAACTCCCAAGGAAGAAGAGCATTCTCCACTATCATTTGATGCCAGATTTGTGATTCTGAATTGTAAGCTGACCAGATCTGATCAAGGTAGAGAATCTGTGCAGAATTTGAGCAAAAATCAGAAAATATGAGATCAATGCAGAAAAAATCTGTGCACACAAGACCTCCACTTGCAAGGCTGCTGAATTTGCAGCTGATAGAGCTGTTCGGCCACCCTGCTAGAAGATGATTGCAGCTGTCCTTTGCTGTAGAAATCAGAACATAATATGTTAGAATCTGAATTGAAGTTGTATACATCTGAATCAAGGAAGAAAACAGATGCCAAAAACAGAAAAAAAATCCTATGTGCAGGTTAGTAAATGAAGTGTAGTGGACTGATTTGAGCTGGGAATTTTGAACCGAATTGAAATGGCAGCTGTTGACATCTGAAGCTGAAAAGCTGAGTTCGAAATAAGTTGAAAACCTGTAAGGAGCTGTTGTTAAAGCTGCGAGAAGAAAAAAAATTCAGATTAGAATGTTGGAAGGATTAAGATTGTGTTTTCCATACAAGCACTTTGGTATCAACTTGGGATTTAAGCTGGTTTTCCGAAACTGTAAATCAAGATATTAGTTGTATGAATGTGTCAAAAAGTGTGGAGCACATCCTGATGATCAAAACAAAGAAAATTTTGGTTGATTTGCTGTTTTAGAGCAGAACAGAGAACAAAGAAAAAAAAATCAGATGGAATGGTAAGGATGAAGGCAGTTTTGTGCCAACTTGCACCTGAAATGGGTTTTCAAGGGCTGCTGACAAGGATTAAGAACAAGTCCATCTACTAGCCAGCCATCAGAAATTTGAAAATCAGCAAGGTAGTTGAATTTAAGTGCCGAAATCTCATCAGGTAGTGCTGAAAAACAACCTAAAAAAAATCTGTGCAGAGCTGAAACTAGACTGCATTGCAAGCTGAAAAGCTGGAAAAACTGAGCCGAATATCAAGGATAGCTGCTGAAATGAGTAGGCTGCGACTTATGGAATATCTTGAAGGATTGTTTGTGAAGGAATTGGAGAAATCAGATTGGAAAGTGGAGTTGACAAGTGCAAAAATCTGTGCCAAGTTCAAGGGCAGAAATGTGTTTACTAAATCAAATTTGGTTCCATACAAGAAATTTTGTAACACCTCTAAACTGAATCTGAGTTCTCCAATCCAACATTGTGTTACTGAAATTAAATAGAGGAAAATGCAGCTATGGAAGGGAGAAAGAGCTAAACATTTAGTTATGAAGATCATTGATTTTGAATAGAAGTGCAGAAATGTTTTTCCCCAAATTCAGCCACTTGATTCAAATGTTTATTGCAGATTTCCATTGATTGAATAATTCAAGAGAAAGCTAAGATTTCTAGTAAGGTAATGGAGGAGATAAATCAAGGATTAATCAGTTTAGCAACTTGAAAACTGCTGGGCAGTGGCTGAAAGTTGACTGGCTACTCAACCATTTCCGAAAGGCCACTCAAACAATTTGTATCAACTTGGGATTAGAATGTGGTTCCGAGGGTGTAAATCACAAAAGGGAATGTATGAATGTATCACAAAATGAAAGTACATCACAGCCTATCAGAACAAGAAAGGAATTTGGATGCTAGGAGTTTCGAAGTAGAGTAGAAAATGGAAAGAAGTTGGCTGAAATTCAATTTTGTGAGCAGAATTTTCAAGTGGAACAATTCAAACTCTACACTACACTAATGGATGCTAACTGATGTTGAGTATTTAAGAAATCAGAGACATGAGAAGAATTCAGAGCAGAAAAGAAAAAAAAAAGAGAAAAGAAAAACAGTTTGAAAAGGAAAGAAGAGAGAAACAAGATGGCACAAAAATTGGAAGTTTGGCACCATGAAGCAAGTGAACCAACTGATTGGTTTTTCTCATCCGAGTCCAAGCTTTATTCCATTTCATTTCTGACCTTGCTAGAGAGAAAGGAAAAGAGGAAAAATCAGAACAAGAAAGAAATTTGGCACGCAAATGGCAAATTGGCGCAAAGGAACTAATGAGTTTTTTTCATTTAATTTTTGAAGGGCAAGGCAAAAGTTTCACTCCATCACACTTTGTATTTCATTAGGGGACTGTATAGAGAAGCAAAGTACATTGGAAACATCTTTAAGCACTCAAGTCTTCCACTTTACCCATTTTTCCATTTCCTTGATTTTTATTCCATCTCTTACCATTTTCCATGTTTTCACTTGTTTTTGTAGATATTGATCCTAATCATGAATAATGGTGGAGATTAGATAATAAGCAAGCCTATGGTAGTGCAAGAAGCATGTGTGTTTGAGTGAGCTCCACTTCCATCATCAACTTAGAACTTAAGGAGAGAGCCACCAAGATTTTCCTTGAAAGGCTAGTGAGTTGAATTCATCTCAATGATTCATGATAGATGAAAAGGCTAAGTTATTGATTTAAGGACAAGATACTAATCCATAGAGCTTAGATTTTTGAGAATTGACAACCTTAGGTAATTTCTTTTCATTTGCTTCTAATTATGCTTAAGAAAGCCTAAGGGATACATACTTACTGGTTTCGCGGGACGCTCAAAGTTAAGTGTGGGGGAGTTGATAGATACCATTTTGTTGATTATTTTAATTGCTAAAATCCATGTTTGACCTATGTTTTTATTGCTTAATTATGAAATTGCCCTAGGTTTTAGAACTTACTCTCATTTTGGACTTAATTGTAAATTTGCATTAAATTGGATTATTTGGCCACTTAATTTCTGATCTATTTTTGTAGGCATGAAAGGTTCAAGGACTTAGGGCATATTGGGTCAAACTCGAGTCGGAAGTGACCCGGATCGAGTTATCAAGATTAGGATTAATCCGGACCGTCCGATTCAAAAGCGGCTAGATCTGAGCCATCCGGGACCATCTGAAGCAATCCGAGCTAGGGTTAGAGTTAATCAAGCACTCTGATCAAGATCTGAAGGTTTCATCCCAATCAAAGCTCAATCAACCGTTGGATCAAGCTCTGAGGGCTCTAGATCGTCCATTCAAAGATTAGGTTGATCTGGACCATCCGTTGCACATCTGGAGGATCTGAGCTACCACGAGGCAGATCCTGACCCCAGATCATCATCCTCAAAGTTTGGCTCAAATCAGAGCAAGATCAGCCGTTGGATTTCCTCCGATCAATCTGGGCCGTCCATTGATAGCTATTTAATCAGAAACTCCACAGCCTTTCTCCTCGTCGCGTCTTCGCCGCAGCTTCTTCCTTCTTCGTATGTTCTTAGCTTTTCTTCAGTAGTTCTTCATCCAAGGGGCGCGACCCCTCAAATCCTTCATTAGAACAAGTGTTAGGTCAGTGGGGAGAGCTCACTGAGATGTTTCCAGCTTGAATTTTGCCCAAGACAGAGTTTCGTGAGGTTTCAGAAGCTCTATCATTTGATTTCATCAATCTCAGTTGTGCACCATCTTCATTGCATCCGAGCTAGCTGGAGGGGTTCCCTGGAAGGCTCGGAGCGTTCCCAAATCATCGTCGCAATCCACCACAGCGAGGTTGAAGAAATCGATTGTTGTTTTCAGTTTGAGCATGGTTTGAATGGATTTGATCGCAGAGACAGATTTTCCACTGATTTGCTGAGCTTGCGGGTTCGAGGCTCACCCTTGCGTGACGAACAAGGAGCACTTGAGCTCGGGAAGGGTTGAGGATAGTTTAGTTAGCTATTTTCATTGTTTAGCTGTAATTTCCATTTCTGAATGTTTTTCCAATTCTGATTTCGTTCAGTTGCTGTAGTTTTCCTTTTCACTTCGATTTTGTCTTAATTAGGTTCAATTCTTGCAGGTAGTCAGTTAGTGAACTTGGGTAGTGATAGATTGCATTTAATTTCAGTTTATTTCTGTGTTTTGTGCTTGAGTATCAGATCCTTGGTTGCGTGCCAACTTAATTCTGCGTATCATTCTTCTTTTCTGCAATTCTTTTTAGCTCTGAAACCTTTAGCTGCGCAACAAATTCTGTTTTCAGTGTGTCTGAGTTCGTACATTCGATTTCTGAAATCTGCATTTATTCCTGTCTCAGTTCGTTTTTGAGTTAATATCAGTTGTTTACAACAGCTGATTCAATTGCCATAACTTGCATTCGGATTGTGTCTGAATTGCCATCATCATTCCTGCAAATTAACTTCAGTTCCGAATACTGGTTTCATTTCAACTCTGCATTGTGTATCAAGCTGCAAGTCAGCTGCTAATTTCCGAATTTGTGCCAAGTAACCGTGGGTTCTTTTTCAAGCTTTTCCGAACTTAGACGAGGGGCTCGAACTCAGCTTGCCCTGATCGTGTGTCTGCAATGGAATTGGACTGCATTTTCTGCATTCGAGTTCTGCCTTGTTAGCTGCAGTTCAGAAGTTTGTATCAAACTGATCCTTAGACTTTTTAAACTCAGATTCTGTTTTCTGCCGTATCATTTCTGCATCAGGTTTATTCATTCTTGTTTATCCTTTTACCTGAGGTCTTATCTTACAAGCTGAGGTGATTAGTTTCAATGCGTATCAAATTGTTCCAGTTGAAGCATTTAGCTTTAGCATTTGGCACATAAGCTTCCTTTACCTGCATATCAAGTTTGACTTAATCCTTCACCTTGTATCAAGCTGAGTTTCGGCCTGGAGTTACAACCTCTGAGTTCAACACCAATTGCAGTGTACTCTAGCAATTGAGTTTTAGTTCCTTCCTCTTGGTAGCAAGTTTACTTTAGCCTCTGCATTTGCATGTGCAACTTCAGTTTCTGCAATTACAATTCTGCACTGTCTTTGCATTTTCAATTTCTGAGCTGTTCTGAAATTCAAATCTGGATTTTTCTTTCAGCATTAAGGCTCATGTTTTTTTTCCTTGCATCAAGTTGTTTCAATTTCTTTACTGTGCATCACACATCAGTTTCGGTATCAAGATAAATGCTACCTTGAATGTAAAGAGGATGCTTGAAGTTAGTTTGCGTTACAACCAATTAGTTCTGAATTTCAGTTCCTATTCCGGCATAGGAGTTTTTAGTTACTTGCATTTGGTGGCAAGAGGAGTTTCGGCATTACCTTTGCATTAGTTGTTCATATAATTGCTTGGCATCTAGTTTGCATTTCCTTGCTTGGCTAATTTGGTTAAGTTACCTTTATTCCCATTGTATTGTCGTTTTTAATCAAAACCAATTCCAATTCTCGATTGAAACCCAAATCATTTAACGACACATAAACACGAGCTCGAATCACTCAACATCAACTAGTCCCGAGGAAAAATACGACATGTGGCCCCTTTACTACGTTTTCATATTTTTGATTGCAAAAAAGGTTTCCAGCATTCATATACATTTAAATTTGAGACCCACATTCGTGACAGTCTATTTGAGTCCGTCAAATTTTATCAACCCCCACAGTTCAAAAATTTGACGGACCCAAATAGACTGTCACGAATGTGGGTCTCAAATTTAAATGTATATGAATACTGGAAACCCTTTTTGCAATCAAAAATATGAAAACGTAGTAAAGGGGCCACAGGTCGTATTTTTCCTAGGGACTAGTTGATTTTGTGTTTGATTCGAGCTTGAGTTGTGTCGTTTGTGAATTTTGGGTTTCGAATGAAATCGGGGTTTTGTTTCAATTAGAAATGCAATGCAATGCAAAGAAAGTAAATTCAACTAATGGACTGAAAAGTCAAATGCAACCAATAAACCCAACTCAATTAATGTTGACTTTAATCTAACAATGTAAAGTATCTAAATTTGGAATCGAATCTGAATTAAATTGCAAGGTTCACTACAGAATTTATGGACTTCGGAAATTACAACATCCCACCCGACACATTCACTTGGCACAATTGAAGCAATTTGATACGCAAGGTAAACACATCATGTGCATATATGAATTACAATTCAGAAATGATCCAATTTTGAATGCAACTGGTTTCAATCACAACAAGGCATAGAAGATAGGTTTAATCTTGATTCTAAACGGTGCTAAAGCTGAACTTGATACAAGATCAGACATTGAAACTCCCTTGATATAACTTGCCAGAATTTTGAAAGCTAATGCGCCGAGAGGACACTAGATTCCAAAAACAACCAAATAGAACACTAGCTGATACCAATCAGCTTGTTGAGGTTTCAGTTGATACATAACTCAGAAGATATGGAACTGATATGCAGCAAGGGACTGATCCAATTCAGAACTAATTAAATGCAAGAGGCAAAAGCAGAATCGCAAAATCTGTGTGCAGGAATGCAGTAACGATCAGATATAGAACAGGCAAACAAACTAAAATTAAGGCAATAACCTAACTTCAGTAAAGGTTCAAAGGAGCTGATGTAACTGATGCAAAATTTGGAAGTGATAACTGAGATTTTCAGAATTGATATTAACTGCTGAAATGGAACTAAGACATGCTGAAATTCAGAATCAACCAATAGCAGAAACAAACATAACAATCCAAATGCAAGAGAACTTATCTAATGTCAGGAAGGATTAAGAAGGTCTATTGTATACTCAACACGAATTCAGAACCTAAAACTGAAAACTTGCAGAAACTGAAAACTAGAGTGCAGGAATGAAATCTGATACGCAGAAAACAGGTCTGAAACGGGACGGATACGCAAGTAGGAAATTGCAAGCAAATGAAACTAAATAAAGCGTTAACTAAATAAGCTAGCTAACTACTGGAAGAACAAATTCGAACCACTAATTGAGCAGAAACAATGCAATAAACGAAGTTAACGAATCTGAAACAAAAATAGAAATTAAACCAAGTGCAGAAACAAAATTTACAGCTACAAACAATGAAAATTAACCAAATAAACCAATCCTCAATCACTCCCTAGCTCAAATGCTTCTTGGTCGTCAAGCAAGAGTGAGCCTCGGACCCGCAAGCTCAGCAAATCAATGGAAGAACGACCTCTGCGAAGCAATCCAGCTCACAGTCTATGCCAACTGAATTCCCAATCAATTTCTTCAATCTTGCCTTGTCCAATCGCGCGGATGGTGTGGGGATGAACCAAACACTCCAGGGAACCCCTCTGAACTGCTCGGGTGGATGAAGGATTGAACAAAACCACAATCGAAGCAATCGAAGGCAGAGCCGAGGAAACCCTCACTCGGCTCTGTTTTGGCCAATTCGGAGCTGGAACTTCACTGCAGCAGCTCCCCAAGAATCTAGCACTCGATCTAGGTGAGAAATCAAGGGGTCGCGCCCCTTGAATTGAAGAAAAACCACTGAAAAAAATTGAAGAAGACGAAGAAGGAAGCTACTGTGCGGCGGAGACGCGACGAGGAGGAAGCGTGGGGATTTTTTTGATTAAATACTTAATAATGGACGACCCAGATTGATTTGGTGAATCCAACGGCTGATCTTCATCTGATCTGACCCAAACTTTGAGGATGTTGATCAGGGGTCAGGATCTGCCTCGTCGTAGCTCGGATCCTTCAGATGTGCAACGGATGATCCAGATCAACTTAATCTTTGAACGGACGATCTAGAGCCCTCCAAGCTTGATCCAACGGTTGATTTAGCTCTGATTGGGATGAAACTTTCAGATCATGATCAGAATGCTTGATCAACCCTAACCCTAGCTCAGATTGCTTCAGATGGTCCCGGATGGCTCAGATCTAGCCGCTCTTGAATCAGACGGCCCGGATTTAATCCTAATCTTGATAACTCGATCTGGGTCACTTCCGACTCAAGTTTGACCCAATATGCCCTAGGTCCATGAACCCTTCATGCCTACAAAAATAGATCAAGAATTAGTGGCCAAATAATCCAAAAAATATGTAAATTTGCAATTAAGTCCAAAATAAGAGTAAGTTCTAAAACCTAGGGCAATTCCACAATTAAGCAATAAAAACATAGGTCAAATATGGATTTTAGCAATTAAAATAATCAACAAAAATGGTATCTATCAACTCCCCCACACTTAACCTTGAGCGTCTCGCAAAACTACTAAATAAGTATCCCCTAGATTTTCTTAAGCATAATTAGAAACAAATGAAAAGAAATTACCTAAGGTTGTCAATTCTCATAAATCTAAGCTCTATGGATTAGTATCTTGTCCTTAAATCAACAACTTAGCCTTTTCATCCATCATGATTCATTGAGATGAATTCAAATCACTAGCCTTTCAAGGAAACTTTGGTGGCTCTCTCCTTAAGTTCTAAGTAGATGATGGAAGTGGAGTTCACTCAAACACACATGCTTCTTGCACTACCATAGGCTTGCTTATTATCTACTCTCCACCATTAGTCATGATTAGGATTCACATCTACAAAAACAAGTGAAAACATGGAAAATGGTTAAAAAAATGGAGTAAAAGCCAAGAAAAGGGAAATTTTGATAAAGTGGAGGACTTGGTTGCTCAAAAATGTTTCCAATGCACTTTGCCCTCTTGATAGCCCTCTAGTGATATACAAAAGTGTGGTGAAGTCACATTTGAATAAGGCCTTTGATTTGGATGAAGAAAACCCTTTTTATCTCAATGTGTCATTTTCTTCAATTGCGTGCCAACTTGTTTCTTTCTTCCCTTTCTGATTTTGTTTTCTCTTTTCTTTCTCTCTAGTGAATTCAGAATGTAATGGAGCAGATCTTCAATTTAGATGAGAGTATCTTTACTGATTTATGGTGCCAAGTCAATGGTGTGCCAACTTGCTTCTTCTTTTCTTTTCTTATTTTCTCAAACTGTTTTTTTTGTTTTTTTTTCTTTCTTTTTTTTTTCTCTGCTCTCAAACCTAGTGATAGAGTCAACCCTCATTTGGAACACTTCGAACCAGTTAACATCAGAATTTGTATCAGAAAAATCAGAAGTTATATCAGCAACTTGAGACATTTCTGCATTTGTTTCAACTTGGTGATCTGCACTTCAATTGCAGATTTGTATAGATTGGTTTCAGATTTCTGCATCTTCTACTTCAGATTCTAGCTCCACGGCAGACTTATTATAATGCTCTGATTTCTCAAGCAATTAGCATCACCTTTTAGTAGAGAATTTCAGCCCAACAAATTCAAGTTCCCTCCATGGCACAATCAATTCAAGTTGATACAAACTGTTTTTTTTTCTTTTTGTTTTTCTCTCAGCTTCCAAATAACATCAGCACTTTACAGCTTGCTTCCAAGTTCAGCTTGTATCATTCCACAGCCCTCAGATTCAGCACTCGGCAGCAACAAATTCAATGCAGTTCAGAATTCTTTTTCAGCTGCAACAAAATTTTCTTTTGCAGTGGCACAGATTTTTTTTTTCAGCTTGTTTTCAGATCTGTCCAGCTCACAAACCATTTAGCAAGATGTGTTTGACTTCTAAGCAAAGAGCAGCTGCTGGTCCATAGCATTCCGACCAAAAACAGCTGCAATTCCAAAGGATATTGAAATCAGCTCAGCAGACCTTGCCTTCACTGCATTTTTTGTTTTTTTTTCTGCTGCTGCAATTCCAGCTCCTGATCTCAATTTTTTTCTGCTCTCCACCAGCTTCAACTCAGTCTCTACAAGATGTTGCTGATCTTGGCTTCCCAAAATTCCAACTTTACAGTTTTTGATCCAAGCCAATTCCGACCCAAGATAACTTCATTTTGGCACAAACTTTTGCTTAATCTGTGCCATCTCTTTTTCTTTTTCTTGCATTACAGATTTTTCTTTTCATTGCATGCCACTTTGATCTTCAAAATGTAGTAAAGAATCTAAGTCTCCAATGGCTCCCACCTCTCTTGCTCATTTTTGACACCAAACTCAAATCAAGCTCATTCTTGCTCATGTATTTCTTTTCATCTCTCTTTTATTTTTTTTTCTCACTGAAGACTTCCTTCAGTCGGATTTGCAATGAAGAACAACTCATCTCCAATTCATAACTGAATTCTTCACTTGTTCTTGTTGCCAAGCTCAACTCAATTGGGCAAAATTTTTTTTTCGACATAAATTGCCTTTTTGATACCAAATCTTTCCAAAACTCTAGTCACTCCCCCACACTTAAATCTTTGTCCGTCTCGGGCAAAATAGCATTAAGAAACATCCCAAACAAACAAATCCATAGAAAAGTGGGGTTAAGTAGGGTAAATGAGAATTATTAAGTGATACAAGGGAAATTAATGAAAATTGATATGAGATGAGAAGCAAAATGATTTATCTCTATAAATGTGATCCAATCATCGAAATATGGTTTTGAAAGAACCTAAGCAAGTTCTAGAGTACAATAACATGTATGTGTCACAAATATAAGGTTGAACCTCACTAGACAAAAATAATTCATCTCAAGTGCTCAATTAAGAATTTTAAAGCAAAGTAGTACTCAAGCATCCAAGATTTCATCCATGAGTTCAAACCCTAAGTTTTAACAAATAAATTTAATTTATTTTCAAAAGACTCTAAAATGCTATGGAGATAACCTAAGGGGATACCTTTATTTCTACTCATGCAAGAAAAAGTGCGAAAAGAAATAACAAGGTATTTACAATGACTCCTATGCATTCTACTCTACTTATGCATTTATTAGTAAGGACTCAATTCAAAGGAAAATTCTAATTCTAGAAAGCATGAAAATGAAAAATGAAATAAAAGAAAATACAAGAAAGAACAATCTCCCCTTTATTTCTGGTGGACGGAGTCGATCCAGAAGTAGCCTCCATCGTGGTAGTGGAGGAACATGGGTGGCTGAGAGAATTAAGACTCCCCCACACTTGAACTTTACAAAAATATGCTCCGGTGGCCGAAGGCGATTTAGGTTCAAAATCCATTGAAGGAATGGAGTGCTTCGAATTAAAGTAAAATCATCTCCTCCTTCTTTATGCTTTTTAGAAGTCCTTCCAGGAGGTTGAAGTATGTTCAGTTGGAGCACCCACTCTTGAAGTCTTCTGGACCCTGCAAAATAATGTAATACCTCTCTCAAGCGTGCAGGGTACAAAGGAAATAAAATAAAATCAGTCTCTGCATGAAATGTATCCAAAACTGCATCACACCCAATTAAATCAATTCTTGGTGCCTTAATAAAATTTTCACAATTATTTCCTACAGAATTTGCATCCAGATACTCATCACAAATAAAGAAATCAATTTCTGGCACTTCAATAGAAATTTCACAATTATTTTCTACCAAGGATGTATCAAGCAATGTGTCACAGCCAATAAAATCAATCTCAGATACCTCCATAAGTTTTTCACATTCATCCTCAGCATAAAATATAGCAAGAGATTCATCAAAATAAATAACATCAATTTCAGGCACTTCTAAAAATTTTTCACTATCCATATCCACAAAGATGTATCAAGATATTCATCATAACAAACAACATCAATTATAGGTGCCTCTAAAATTTGTTCGCAACCCATATCTACAAGAGATGTATCAGGTAATGCATCATGACAAACAACATCAATTTTTGGTACCTCTATTGGATTTGCACAAACAATTTCTACACAAGGTATATCAATAAATTCATCATAACCAATAAAGTTAGCACTAGGTACCTCGCTGAATTTTTCTGAACAAAGAGGAGAAATACTTACCTGAGTGTGCTGGAGAATACCTGGAGGTTCTACAAGAGTAGATGTATCCATGGCCTCCTCCTGATCAAATACATGCTCCTCTTCAGCCTCAAGCTCTGGTGGACACTCAATTGGAATAGGTGATCCTTGGGTTCTTGCTTCCACCATGCAAGTCCCTACACTTTCTGGTTCATCTTCTGAATCTTGTGGTGGTCCCTGGGGCTTAGTGCAATCCCCTACACCTATGGAATTATCTCCTATGCATTCTTCTTCTGTAATATCTGCAACAACAATATCAGAAAAATTAGGACCATTAATAATACTATCATCACAAAATAAAAGATGAGAATGGTCCTGTGGAGCTTCAATTTCTTCTTCTTGAGCTAAAAAATTTAAACATGAATTTTGAACAAGAATCTCCGGAGGGATGCATGATGTAGGTGCCCTGGTTTTAATGATTTCTTCTTCTTCTTCTTCTACCAAATTTGCAAGATTACTTGAAGAAGGACTTGGCCATGCACTAGGGTCACCTTGAACTGATATAAAACCAACTCCGGGGCCCTCAGAATTAAGAGCAGCTTGAGAAGCTAATTGTCCTGATCTTTGGGCTTTTATCTGATTCAAATCACTAGCCACTTGTTCCATTTGCCTTCCGAGGTTTTGAAGCTCTTGTTGAAACATTTGTTGAAATTGAGACTATGGGGGTTGATAAAATGGTTGAACAGGCTGATTAAACTGCTGAAAATTTGGTTCACAAGTTGGTGGAGATTGCTGAAAATTGTAAATCTGAAATTCTTGGATCTGAGATTGAAATTGTGGTGGTGAACACTGAAATTGAGTGGGCTGAAATTCTTTCTGCCATGGCTGAAAATTTTGGAAAGGTTACCCTTGCTGAAATTGTTGAAATTGTGACTGATCTTGTTGATAAGGTGGCTGAAAGTTAGGCTGAAATTGCTGCATTTGGGGCTGAAAACTTTGCAATAGTGGCTGCCCATTCTGAAAATTCTGGAAATTTGATAGACTTGGCCGAAAATCTGGCTGAAATTGTTGGAATTGCTGTGGTTGTTCGAATTGTTGTAATGGTGGCTGAAAAAACTGGTTTGGTTGAACTTGATGGAAGGGTGGTTGCTAAAAATTCTGATTATCTAGACACCCTTGCTGAAACTGAAAGTTTGGTTGCTGAAATTGCTGGAAAGGCTGAAATTGTGGTTGAGGTGGCTGAAATGTAGGCTGATTCGGCCGCTGGTAAGTAGATGAATGAGCTTTATGTCTTTGTTGGTATTCCAACACCTTAAACACATTTTTTAACCCCACCAGTGCATCTTTGAGCTCTGTATAGTCCTCTGGTGAAAACATTTGGATTTAACAGCCCTATCACAAAACAAACAAGAAAAATGACAGCAACCATATATGAAAGATAAAGCAAAATAAAACAGACCCCAATGATATGTCAATAAGCATACAAGTAAAAATCAAACAAATCAACTAGTTGCTTCCCCGGCAACGGCGCCAAAAATTTGACGAACCCAAATAGACTGTCACGAATGTGGGTCTCAAATTTAAATGTATATGAATGTTGGAAACCCTTTTTGCAATAAAAAATATGAAAACGTAGTAAAGGGGCCACAGGTCGTATTTTTCCTCGGGACTAGTTGATGTTGAGTGATTCGAGCTCGTGTTTATGTGTCGTTAAATGATTTGGGTTTCAATCGAGAATTGGAATTGGTTTTGATTAAAAACGACAATACAATGGGAATAAAGGTAACTTAACCAAATTAGCCAAGCAAGGAAATGCAAACTAGATGCCAAGCAATTATATGAACAACTAATGCAAAGGTAATGCCGAAACTCCTCTTGCCACCAAATGCAAGTAACTAAAAACTCCTATGCCGGAATAGGAACTGAAATTCAGAACTAATTGCTTGTAACGCAAACTAACTTCAAGCATCCTCTTTACATTCAAGGTAGCATTTATCTTGATACCGAAACTGATGTGTGATGCACAGTAAAGAAATTGAAACAACTTGATGCAAGGAAAAAAAAACATGAGCCTTAATGCTGAAAGAAAAATCCAGATTTGAATTTCAGAATAGCTCAGAAATTGAAAATGCAAAGACAGTGTAGAATTGTAATTGCAGAAACTGAAGTTGCACATGCAAATGCAGAGGCTGAAGTAAACCTGCTACCAAGAGGAAGGAACTAAAACTCAATTGCTAGAGTACACTGCAAATTGGTGTTGAACTCAGAGGTTGTAACTCCAGGCCGAAACTCAGCTTGATACAAGGTGAAGGATTAAGTCAAACTTGATATGCAGGTAAAGGAAGCTTATGTGCCAAATGCTAAAGCTAAATGCTTCAACTGGAACAATTTGATACGCATTGAAACTAATCACCTCAGCTTGTAAGATAAGACCTCAGGTAAAAGGATAAACAAGAATGAATAAACCTGATGCAGAAATGATACGGCAGAAAACAGAATATGAGTTCAAAAAGGCTAAGGATCAGTTTGATACAAACTTCTGAACTGCAGCTAACAAGGCAGAACTCGAATGCAGAAAATGCAGTCCAATTCCATTGCAGACACACGATCAGGGCAAGCTGAGTTCGAGCCCCTCGTCTAAGTTCGGAAAAGCTTGAAAAAGAACCCACGATTACTTGGCACAAATTCGGAAATTAGCAGCTGACTTGCAGCTTGATACACAATGCAGAGTTGAAATGAAACCAGTATTCGGAACTGAAGTTAATTTGCAGGAATGATGATGGCAATTTAGACACAATCCGAATGCAAGTTATGGCAATTGAATCAGCTGTTGTAAACAACTGATATTAACTCAGAAACGAACTGAGACAGGAATGAATGCAGATTTCAGAAATCGAATGTAGGAACTCAGACACACTGAAAACAGAATTTGTTGCGCAAATAAACAGAAATGGAATGTAGAATCACTAAGCTAAACAAAAACTATGAACTGAAGCTAAAAGTGAACAACTTAGTTCAACTAAATTGAAATACTAGGTACGAAATTAGCTAAAGGTTTCAGAGCTAAAAAGAATTGCAGAAAAGAAGAATGATACGCAGAATTAAGTTGGCACGCAACCAAGGATCTGATACTCAAGCACAAAACACAGAAATAAACTGAAATTAAATGCAATCTATCACTACACAAGTTCACTAACTGACTACCTACAAGAATTGAACCTAATTAAGACAAAATCGAAGTGAAAAGGAAAACTACAGCAACTGAACGAAATCAGAATTGGAAAAACATTCAGAAATCGAAATTACAGCTAAACAATGAAAATAGCTAACTAAACTATCCTCAACCCTTCCCGAGCTCAAGTGCTCCTTGTTCGTCACGCAAGGGTGAGCCTCGAACCCGCAAGCTCAGCAAATCAGTGGAAAATCTATCTCTGCGATCAAATCCATTCAAACCATGCTCAAACTGAAAACAACAATCGATTTCTTCAACCTTGCTGTGGTGGATTGCGACGATGATTTGGGAACGCTCCGAGCCTTCCAGGGAACCCCTCCAGCTAGCTCGGATGCAATGAAGATGGTGCACAACTGAGATTGATGAAATCAAATGATAGAGCTTCTGAAACCTCACGAAACTCTGTCTTGCAAATTCAAGCTGGAAACATCTCAGTGAGCTCTCCCCACTGACCTAACACTTGTTCTAATGAAGGATTTGAGGGGTCGCGCCCCTTGGATGAAGAACTACTGAAGAAAAGCTAAGAACATACGAAGAAGGAAGAAGCTGCGGCGGAGACGCGACGAGGAGAAAGGCTGTGGAGTTTCTGATTAAATAGCTATCAATGGACGACCCAGATTGATTGGAGGAAATCCAACGGCTGATCTTGCTCTGATTTGAGCCAAACTTTGAGGATGATGATCTGGGGTCAGGATCTGCATCGTGGTAGCTCGGATCCTCCAGATGTGCAACGGATGGTCCAGATCAACCTAAACTTTGAATGGACGATCTAGAGCCCTCCGAGCTTGATCCAATGGTTGATTGAGCTCTGATTGGGATGAAACCTTCAGATCTTGATCAGAGTGCTTGATCAACCCTAACCATAGCTCGGATTGCTTCAGATGGTCTCGGATGGCTTAGATCTAGCCGCTTTTGAATCGGACGACCCGGATTAATCCTAATCTTGATAACTCGATCCGGGTCACTTCCGACTCGAGTTTGACCCAATATGCCCTAAGTCCTTGAACCTTTCATGCCTACAAAAATAGATCAGAAATTAAGTGGCCAAATAATCCAATTTAATGCAAATTTGTAATTAAGTCCAAAATGAGAGTAAGTTCTAAAACCTAGGGCAATTTCACAATTAAGCAATAAAAATATAGGTCAAACATGGATTTTAGCAATTAAAATAATCAACAAAATAGTATCTATCAGTCGCCATCTTCTTCTTAAGCCTTTCTTCTGCATACCCAGGCTGCACACACACAGGCCACTCACACAGATGTCGTCACCCACTCTAACCCCCTTTGAGCTCTCAGCACACTGAAGTCATCTCTTCAGCTGAAGCTTCAAGTCAGCTAGATGCCAGACGCCGTTAAAACCTTCAAACATATACCAAATAAAATAGCTGCAGCGAAAGTTACCATTGACCCTCCTTCTTGCTCCTTCATTTGAATATCACAGCTCTGTATCATCTGCACACTCACAGATTTATTAGCGAAGCAAATCAGAAATCTGACAACCATTTGAATTAAAGTTCTGAGGCGCTGATCGGTCACCTTGACCGATCAAACAAACTTGATTTAGATTGATTCAGTGAAGTTCTGATCAGTCTTACTGACCGATCAGAGATCAAGGATCGGTCACCAGACCGATCCCTTATCTTACTGGGAATTCAGGCCAAACTACCCTGATCCATCACACTGACCGATCAGGGTTGTGCTGATCGGTCAACTTGATCGATCAGCCAGGTGGCTAACCGATCAGGCTACACCCTGATCGGTCCAGCATGGTCCTGATCGGTCGAACTGACCGATCAGTTAACTCTCTGTGACCTCACAGAATGGTTTCTGATCGGTCACCAAATCGTTCAGAAAGCCTTCTGTTTCCTCAGAAGCATTCTGGATCGGTCAACAAACCGATCAGACATCCTGGATCGGTCCTATGACCGATCTAGAATCAAGGGAGTTTGTGCCAACTCCCTGATCGGACTTCAGATCGATCCAGCCACTCTTTTAGACCCTGAGTCGAAAGAACAGGCTCCCTTGCCCTCTATGACTCAGTCTGATCCGGAGAACGAGCTCCTGATCCCTCTCCGATTTATCCCGGTCCAGAGAACGAGCTATCGAGCCCTCTCTGACCACAGTCCAGAGAACGAGCTACCGAGCCCTCTCCGACTCATCCCGGTCCAGAGAACAAGCTACCGAGCCCTCTCTGACCTAAGTCCGAAGAACGAGCTATCGAGCCCTCTTTGACTTAAGTCCGGAGAACGAGCTACTGAGCCCTCTCCGTCTTATCCCAGTCCAGAGAATGAGCTACCGAGCCCTCTCTGACCTAAATATGGAGAACGAGCTACCGAGCCCTCTCTGACTCAACCCGGTCCAGAGGGTTGGACTTTTGCCCAGCTTCACTCACCAGGACTTTGTGCCTAGCTTCACTCACCAGGACTTTTGCCCAGTTTCACTCACCAGAACTTCGTGCCCAGCTTCACTTACCAGGACTTCGTGCCCAGCTTCACTCACTAGGACTTCTGCCCAGTTTCACTCACCAGGACTTCGTGCCCAGCTTCACTCACCAGGACTTTTGCCCAGCTTCACTCACCAAGACTTCGTGCCCAGCCTGTGACTAGGACACTTAATCCGAACTTAACTATCCAATCTCAATTCTCACTCAACCGAACTTAAATCGGTGTCAACATCAAAACAACAATCAAGTTAGACTGTATCAACAATTTCCCCCTTTTTATTGTTTGACAACACGATTTAAGTTTAGGTATTAGAAGTCAAGTTTATCATTGCAAGGGAATCAGAATCCTCCCCCTACAATAGTTAAATTCATAATAAATCCTAAACTTAACTAACCATCCTCTCCCCCTTTGTCAAACACTGAAAAGGGTGTAGAATGGTTATTAAGTTTAAAAACTCCCCCTTAAACAATGGTCTCTCCCCAAAACCAAAATAAACGAAAAGTAATAGTTGAATTGCATATGAAAGGCATATAGAGAATTATATCATGGTAAAACACTTATATGCTTCATATGACAATAAAGTAAGGAATTAAATTGGGCTGATGACTAAAGTAACACCGAAATAAATAGGCATAGCATAATATTATCAGTCACACATAATCATAAGAAAACATCCATAAGTCATAACCTACATCAGAATATATCAGTCCTGATCATCAGGAGCACGTGGGACATCAAACATCGGATCAAATTATACCAGTGTGCATAAAACTCCCAGGAAAGCCCTGATCGATCTGCTTGACCGATCAGGGAAAGACCTGATCGGTCTGCTTGACCGATCAGGGAGTATCCTGATTGGTCTGCGGACCGATCAGGTCTGTTGCTGTTTGATACAGAAGGATTTCTAATTGGTCTATGGACCGATCAGATTCAGAAAAATTTCTGAGACTCTGATACGTTCCAGGTCAGATTGTAACAACACGAGTTAAGTCCCTTAACGAAAACTTATTCCACACGAATTTTAATAATCCAATTTAATTCATAGTCCCAAGTTTGTATCAAGTCCATAGTCCCAAGTTTGTCTTAACCCTAGTCCTAATTCTCAATTCTATTGATAATTCATAGATTAGGTTAAAGGATAATCCATAGTCCCAAGTTTGTATCAAGTCCATAGTCCCAAATCTCAATTCTATTGATAATTCATAGATTGGATTAAATTGGATAATTCATAGTCCCAAGTTTGTCTTAACCATAAAGCCCCAAAACAAGTTTGTATCAAAAACCCAAGGCAAGTTTTTGTATTAAGATAATGCTCCAACCAATTTTACTTGATTGGAATATCCAAGTATGTTCTCGGAATCATATACACAGGTATTGGTTTTCCCCTTGACTAGAAGGACATTCTTAATTCTAGGACATTCGGATATTTGAATGTCACCTATTCCTACAACCTTGAGACTAACCTTGTTAGGATCTGGTACTTGGGCAATGCAATACTATTATCTCGATAGCAGGCTCGTGTTCACTCATCACCATACTCGATAACAATATATTATCTATCTATTAACATCACCAAAAAAATTACCTTCCCATAAAAGGTTGCTTGTTAAGCACTTGCTAATTAGTAAATCTAACCAGAATTGTTGACCCTTGGATGTTTAAGCATATAATAGAAAAAGTGGTTGTTGAACATTGAAATGAGAGTCAGATAAATGGAATCTTTAAGCTTGAGTCTTTCTAGAAGTTATTGGCAACAATCTCAATAACTATGAATATGCAAATACAACTTAAATATAATAAAAGGAGGCCTTATATAGAATAGTAAGCTTGCATTTGACAAGGGCATCAAGATTTGCCCAACTCCACTTTGGCTAGCATGGAATTTGATTACTGAACACAATCTCATATAAAAATAGAACAATGGCATATGCAGAAAGATCATATAGTTATATAAACAGGAGGTAGAAAACCATAAAAAGAGTGGTGCACTTAGGTTGAACCTAACATCTCACCCCATTTCTAGCAATACACAAACATTTTGTTAGACCTTATAGTTTGTGTGAGATGTCCCCAAGTTACCCAACAATTAGGAATGATCTATCCCCGGTCATGTGTTTGGAGCACCCACTCTCAACAAATCATGTTGATAGATGCTCCCCCTCAATCAATGCCTACACAATACGAAAGATAGATGATTTAGGTACCCAAACCTTGGGACCTAATGTACCTATAATGCAAGTCTTTGGGACCCATGCCTTGGTCATTTTCTTCCTAAATCATTGAACCCTAGAAACATTTGGTGATCTAAATTGGGTTCTAGACATTAATGACACAAAACTAGGTTCCTTAGATTGGTAACCTATACCGGCCTTGTTGTAGACCGCTCTTCGAGAGTTGAGGATCATATCCAAGGTCTTAGAGCTATTTAAAAATTTTCCAAAAAGATTCTTGAGTTTTTCAACTTCACTTTTTAAGGCCTTGTTCTCATCCTCAAGGACCTCAACATGTAAATCATCAATTTCATCATCCTTAGAAGCTACTTCTAATTTTAATGATTTTACTTTGACCTTAGATTTTTTAAGCAAGTTAGTCAAGCAAGCTATAGTTCTATAACACTTATCAAGCTCGGGAGAAATTACCTCTTCATCATCCGAAGATGATGAAGCCGCGGTTGATGGATCACTTGATTCGTCATTACTCTCCATGTTTGAATCTTCTAATGCCATGAGAGCCACGTGACGAGCGCTCTTCTCCTCCTTCTTTTCCTTCTTCTTCTTTCTTTTGTCCCCTACTACAAGAGCTGTTGGGACCGGGTGCATGTTGACATGGATGCGGGTTCGTAATTTTAAAATTTAATTACGTGCAGCGGAAGATTTAGCATAAATAATTTCCCAAATTATTTAACCACACATCTAAGCATGCAACTTTATATTGTGTAGACATGATCATACATTTAAAGTTTTGCAGAAAGTAAACTAATTTACTTATTACTTTGCGTAACTCGAAGGAAGGGACGAGATCCAACCATAAGCGTCCCTTAGAAGCTCCGCCTCTATTTGCGTCCACGGCGAGTTTTCTTCGGGATGACTTCTCAAAGCCACGAGTTTCGTGCCGACAAGAACTACTAGATTCTCCAAAGGCATGACAAGAATACCAAGAGAGAGAGATGGGAAGACTAACCACCAAACGAAGAACGGAATCAAGATTCCGGGGAGGAAGGAGTCACACCCACTTCTTCTTCTTCTCACGGTAGCTGCTTGGTGGATGAAGCTCACGGCAACAAAGGGAGTGCCTCTAGGGCCGGCGGCACTAGAGGAGGGAGAGAGAGAGAGGGAGAGAGAGAGGGCTTATTCCTTGATCTCTTAGATTGATTTCCAAGCCTTCCCTTGGTTCCTTTATATAGTAGCCTCTCAATCGCCAAGTATCCTTTTTATGGAATAAATTTTCATAAAAAATTTATCATATAAATTTTTTATGATTTATTCCATCATACCAAGTTTTTATCATAATTTAATTTATAATAAAAACAATCATGTCTCCCTTTTTATTATGGAATAAATTTTTACAAGAAATTTATTATATAAATTTTTCTTATCATGGAAAAATCAATTCATAATAAAATAAACTATTCAAAGTTTATTTTAATTTCCATGAAAATAATAAACCAAACTTCGGTTTATAAAAATTTATATATTATCCATAATTTTATAAAACAAACCACGCTCGGTTTATTTTATAATCTGAACCAAAGAATTTGGTTCTCCCCTTTTAATGTGGCCGGTCAAACAAAGAGGGTAGGGACCCTCTTTGGCCGGCCAAACCCAAGCCAGGACCATATGAATTAAACTCATTTAATTCGTCCAATAAGCCTTCAGAAGACTTAGCCATTTTAAGCTTCTGATGCGTTTCTGAAAAATTTAGATTCGACTTATCTCTCTTGATCGAAAAATCTAATTTTCAACTCGTTTTAAATCCCTCGGATTACTCGTAGTGCGTGTGACTAAATAGGCTTTCGATTTATGTTGGTCGTCTATAATTAACCAATTATAGAACGATCATGAGTGGCACCTAGTAGTACATCATGATCCCCAATTAATCGAAAGATCAACGGTTGACCTCAGAAATTATTTTGAAACCCTTCAGCAGCTATAATGAATCGTGCCTCATTCCCTTCACCATCTTATACCCACTTGGTTCAGGACACGGTCTATGTGTGTCAGTCCCCACTAGGCTGACTACGTCACACCTAGCCCAAGCAATGTTTTTCTCGTCCTACGGATTCTAGTTACTCTCATGTTTCTGAGAGATTCATACTCTGAACATGTGATGCTCTGGCCAGAGGCTTCGAGTAACAATCCGACGATAGGCCTTGGGTATACATCTCCTCGCAAGGAGTGGTGAATCCTTTGTAGGCTGTTCAAACATCTTCGGGCACTTCGGCTTATACCCAACCATCCTGGGTCCACACCTCCTTAGAGATGCTTGCTTAAGATGTCAAAGTATAAGTCTCCATGACCAAGATGACTTGAACACCGCAAGTCAAAGGAACATCGCACTTAAGCTGCAGTAAGAACTTCATTGACATATCTATATGTAGATTACCATATGAAGTTTTACAGCCAGTCACTCCAATGAACTAGTTCCCTTAACTAGCATTCATGTTTATCTCCTGACATCCCAATGTCTCCAGCCAGTGAGAATCAGCTGATTAGAGAATAACTCATGCTAGTCTCAACAGAATTGATAGTGTCCGTATTTATCAATTCATCGACTAGGGACAATTTCAATACTTCACAATTGCACATGTAGAGATAATCACTAGTTGTGAATTCATCACAAATTCTCTCATGCTGTGAATTGTATTGCGGACATTCAGTAAATGAGTTCAAGATCTCAATCAAATACACAAGCATGTATACTCAAATAGTGAATATTCATTTATTAAAATAAATGATTACAATCATAAGGCGATTGCCTTAGGACACTTCTCTCACAATACTAACAAACTCCCACTTGGCCTAATGCCAATCGCTACGGTATCCAATACCACAGGCTCTAACATGACCCTCAAACTTGCTTTGAGGCAAGGCCTTAGTTAAAGGATCCGCTAAATTCCTTTCAGTGGGAATTTTCTCAATTTGTATATCATTCCTACTTATAATCTCTCTGATCAGATGATAGCGGCGAAGCACATGTTTGGATCGCTGATGAGACCTTGGTTCCTTTGCTTGTGCAATAGCTCCATTGTTGTCGCAATAAACCGGTATTGCTTCATCAATGGTTGGAACCACACCAAGTTCTGAGACAAACTTTTTGATCCAGACTGCTTCCTTTGCTGCTTCCGAAGCTGTAATATATTCTGCTTCCATGGTAGAATCCGCTACGGTGTCTTGCTTGGAACTCTTCCAACTTATTTCGCCTCCATTCAAAATAAATACGTATCCGGACTGAGATTTGGAGTCATCCTTATCTGTCTGGAAACTGGCATCTGTATACCCACGTATTATCATATCTCCTTCTCCATATATTAGGAACACATCCTTAGTTCTTCTTAAGTACTTAAGGATTGTCTTGACAGCCGCCCAATGATCCATTCCTGGATCAGACTTGTATCTGCTCGTGACGCTCAGAGCATACGATTCATCGGGCCTAGTACATAACATAACATACATGATAGATCCTATCGCGGATGCATAAGGAATCTTATTCATGCAAATCCTCTCGTCTTCTGTGCGCGGACACATAGACTTTGAAAGGTTGATCCCATGCCTGATGGGAAGGTAACCTTTCTTGGATTTCGACATGCTAAACCTTTTTAGCACTCGGTCTATATATGTAGACTGCGAAAGACCAAGCAATCTTTTTGATCTATCTCTATAGATTCTAATCCCAAGGATATAGGTTGCTTCTCCCAGGTCTTTCATGGAGAAAGTTTTGGACAACCAAATTTAATCGACTGTAAGACTGATATATCGTTTCCTATTAATAATATGTCATCGACATATAATACTAGGAATACGACTGCACTCCCACTAACCTTCTTGTAGACACAAGGTTCGTCAGGATTTTGTGAGAAATCAAACTCTTTGATCGTCTCATCAAAACGGATGTTCCAGCTCCTGGTTGCTTGCTTCAGTCCATATATGGATCGTCGAAGCTTGCATATTTTGGTTTTATCAACCGACATGAAACATTCAGGTTGTATCATGTATACATCCTCAAGCAGGTTTCCATTAAGGAAAGTTGTTTTCACATCCATTTGTCATATCTCATAATCATAAT